>DWPV01002817.1:0-16410 GCA_018251915.1 Urbanus proteus proteus
AAAAAAAAAAAAAAAAAAAAAAAATATACACGACGAATAGATAACCTCTCTTCCGTTGGGAAGTCGGTTAAAAAAGATATGAAGTCAATAGGTTGTAAGTATAAAAATTATTTTTATATCCCTCAATATCAATTTTTGGAATGGAAGGTACTCTATGTCCTTTTCTGGACTCCTGGCAACGTGTGTGCAAAATTTCATGACGATCGGTTGAGTAGTTAAAGCGTGAAGGCAAACAAACAAAGACATAAACTGACATTCGTATTTATAATCATTATAGGATAGAACAATATGATGTACATATAAACATAATGTACCAGATAGCAACTGATAATGATGTCGGCGACGCTTGAAGTTCGCGGGGGTTTATGAATTTTGTGCCGAACCCGTCCCGTCCACATTTAGCGGTTTCAACGATTACCTCAGACAGTTTTCTTTCAACCTAAATTAATCAATAATTTATAAACATGTTTAACTAGGCAGGAATCGAACCCGCACTTTACGTTTCAGACGTACGATGGCTCCGCCAAATCTCCTCCTACATTATAATGTTTCTACGATTGTAAGCGTATCTCACAGGTAGAAGTCGTGTCATTACCAAATGATGGCCGCGGCTTCGCGGTCCTTCCCAGAAGTCATTACTGACTGATAACAATGTACTACATCGCCAGTGAATACCCTTAAGTAAAGCTTGTATGTTACGTTACTTGTAAGCGATGCTACATAACTTAATCTGTGTTTAAGTTATCATCGTCGCGGATGTCGACCATAAATTATATAGTTCCGTTCATAAATTAGTTAAATCCGTGTTATGCATCCCTTATAGTTACTGATAGGTAGGTTATACTATGTTATTAAATACAAATAAATAAAAAAATCAACTTTGCAAAGATAACACATTTCATAATTTGAATTTCGTAATGACAACAGACATTTTAAACCACTTCTCAAGAAAAATGCGTAAAAAGTATCTTAAAGTTTTGGGCTTTAAATAGGCGGGAATCGAACCCGGGATTTTTTACGTCTAAAGCCAGTAAGATAACTAATAACTACTAAGTTTCCTTGTACGTCATTCTAAAGTTTCTACGATTGTAAGCGTATGTCCGCGTGTTCGCGGTCCTTCCCAGAAGTTATTACGGACTGATAATATTGTACACTACATCGACAGTACCTTATCGTTTTAAGTCTTAAACTTTAAGTAGGTGATGTAGGTTATGTAGTTTCGTGTCTACTTTTAAAAAAAGATTAGTTTCAATTATTGGTGATCGATACTTTTTCTACGTCATTTATACTTACTTAATTACCAATACTACTTTATTTAAAATTTAGAACCTAAAATCTAAAATTAAATTAAAAATAAAATAATATTTTTTTATTAGCAATTTCCGTTTAATTAATAGGTAATGTACGGAGGTCATAATTATACATACATTCTATTATTACTTAAATTCAACATAAAGTGTTTTCTTGGTTAAGACAACATATTATTTTGTATTGATACTTTAGGCATTTTGAAATCACTTAAAGCGTCAATTCTCACGAAACTTCGTGCAAAAACGTCGCACGGAGGTTTACGGTTTCAAATTAAGATTCTTAAAGTATTCGTAAAAAATATCCACTTCACCCAATATGGTGAAACCCAAGAAACTACTGAAAACAACTTAAACAAGTAACAAATAAATATCAATGACATATTTTAATTATTTATTCATTTGTTCGCTTATAATGGGATTTAAAGGGATGAAATAATATAATAAAGAGTCGCATTGCAAGTTAACCCGTTTTATTCAGTAGGTACACAAAAAGAACATCTTCAAAGAACTACACTGTTAATGTAGACGTTACTAGAAGGCGCATTTTTACGATTGGGAGATTTTTTGCGTCACCATAAACAAAAGAAGGGTCATAGACGAAGACGGGACATTCAAATGTACGCGTTGTTTAGAACAATAATATTACGCGTTGTTTAGAACAATAACATCGTTCTCAGCGGTTGTCGTCTGTTATTACATTATTATTAGAAATGTTATTCGGGTCATTAAAAAGTAGACTCGCAAATGTCGGCTAAAGTCGTGCTCTCTCCCTCGCACGGTTAATGGCATGACTTGACAAATCGGTTGATTTAGCTAACGATGCTCCTGGAAATTGCTTAGTGGCTTATTGTTTTGATAAACATATTTTTCGATGCAAAGCATTAATTGATTTATATGCCGACTCAATTTCCGAGTAATTAATGACCACGTAATACGTATAAAGCAAATCAAATTATGTTTTTTCTCATTTGCTTAAGTAAACATAATTTAACTTACTCATTAAATTTGAACGAATGTAATACACTACTCAGTTCACATTCAGATTCAATCATATTTTTATTTGTTAATTATGTAGGTACAAGTACTTTGTAGTAGAAAAACATGTCATTATAATTCCATTCTTTAATGGCTCGGATTACACGAACATTCCGTGACGCAGTTTGTCCCTTGAAAACAATAACGGAAGCGTTTTTGTACGAATGTAGAGCGAACAATTGAAATTAGGGACCTTTATTTTACGCGACAACCGGTTTCGTGATTGACTCATTTCTCGGTTTGTTGTTTACAAATGGACAGGAAGTGACTGCACTTTTAGTTACTTTAATTCTGTGTCGTTAAAATATGTGAGATATTCACACGTGCTATTTTGTATACGCCAGATATGTTGTGGTCAATGTGTGCTGATATCTGTAATCAATCTACGCAAATAAATAAAATTTTAGTGTCTGTTTGTGATTTCAAAATAACAACTTTTTACTCATTATATGGAAGTGTGCACAATGCCTATGTATAACAAAAATGTATTTAATGTTTTTGTCTGTTTGTCCGTTTGGTTGAGGTAATCTTTTAAACGGCTGGACCGATGTCAATGGGACTTTCACTGGAGCGCTGATACTTGAGACTACTAGACTTTAGATACTTGAAACTATGCAACGGATTTTAGAACTTTTTTTACTTGATGTCCCTCAAGCTTTAAGGTCTTCCCGATGTTGCTTTTGGCCATTACAGTTTTTTAACCCGAGTTTGAAGCTTGAACCCTAAAACTAAGAATGTAAAATTCATATCATTTCGCTCTAACATCACCGCTGTTGCAATGTTGATTAATTTAATTAACTTACACGAAAATGGTTCAAAGGAAATAATGGGAAACTTCATAAAATATAATTAATAATTAGCATAAACGAAACGCGAGTACACAGGACCACGCAACAGGTCCGTTCGTAAACGTACACATAATATAAATCTGTATAGGTTTTGCATATCACTTGTGGAGTTTATTGCGCCGTTAGCTGTATTATGAGCATTACGACGGCCGGTATTAGGAAGCGTTTGGTTTGGAATTACTTTCCAACTGTGTTTCCAAATGATGGTTGAAGTCCGATGTTTTCGCGTTTTACTGTTACGAGTTTCTGTGTTGGTTATTTGATGGTGTTTGTAGACTTAATTTATTAATAGTTCTTTAAATTATACCTCATCATAATTGTGATTTCGTCAGTGGAGTTTACTGTCTGTCAAAACGAATAGTTGTGGTTTTTAACTAAACCGTACCTACGATTGTACCTAAGAGGTCTAATGCTTGACATAGGGTGTCATGACGGTTTTTGGCAATCATTAATGCGCCTGGCATTCGTGTTGGTGGACGCAGTGGATGAAACACGCATTGGAAGATGATGCTGTCTATCTCTTGGTCCATAGAATAGCATTCGTTAAACCTTTTTTTCAAGACTTTCAGGGCGGTTTGAAGACAGGATATGGGATAGCCTTTAACCCGTTTCTTCGCTATTCTGCATTGCTGCCCATTAACCAGGAGTTCTACTTGATCTCAGGAAGGATTTTTTTGATGGCGTGCGCTTCAGGCTTTCCCCTAGTTCTACAGTGTACGTGTGGCTGTAGATCTACTTTTACAACGTATCTTTGACAACTTCTTTCTCACTCTCTCATCTCAAATCATCTCTTGATCTTTAAGTTATGTAGATATCACGAAAGTAAAGCTAAAGGGAACGGTTGTTATATTCATTTACATCGCAACAGTTGTTAATGCAGACAGTTTGGCTTCACGAGAGTTTAATTTTCAAAGTTAACCAATTGCCACTTCGTTAGGCCAGCGCTTACACAACTGCCTCCAAATGTTTTGGCGGATATTTGAAATTTTAGAGATTTTTGCAAAAGGATTGTATCGTTTTTTTGTTGTATTGATTAGGAATATTTTTGTAAATTAAATTGAGATGAATATTATGTATAAATAACCGATTTAGTATTGTTTTTTCAAATGTAAAGGATTTTATATTAGGTAGATACTCGTATATAGGCAACATTTTAAATACTCTAAGAATGTATCGAAATTGATATCATTAAAATTATTGCGTATACAAAACACATATGACGCAAACTAGAATTTTTTATTTCAATAATTAAAATAAGCATACTTACGAACAGAAAGTCTTATTTTAATTAAATGATCACGTTAATGTTGTAGTAATCTATGGTCCATATTATTTAGTTTTTGTAGCCAATACGTATTGTTATGGCAATTAGGTATGCCATGTCGATACATATTTAGGCAGTCACCCATTACTCGTATTATCGGATATGCAGCCCCTGTTTCCGCGATAGCCACATTATCTACAATTCACTATTGTTTGTCGTTCCCACGGCATTACGGACGATTCCTGAATCGATGGCTGACTGTAATCTATTTCTTTATTAGCAGTATTGTTTAGTTTATGCATTTACCTGCGAACTAGGGTATCTGAACCTGTCTACAAAAACCACTGAACTAAAAGAATGTAGGTACCTACTAAATAGCAAAATCTCTACAATTCCGGTATACCAGTAGACATTTTTAAACGAGTTACAGTATGGTTCGCCGCAACCCTTTTTATGTCCCACTGCTGGGCACGAGTCTTCTCTCACAACTGTGAGAGGCTTGGAGCATACTCCACCACGCTGCTCCAATGCGTGTTGGTGGAGTCAGTCTGGTTGCAAGTACCTAATTATTTATTAATAATGCCTTTTACGTAACATTAAACGTGTGTTTTTATTATTCGTTCCTTAGAAAGGCCTTACGCATATAACATTCGTAAGGTCATAATATAGAATCAATCAAAAAACACTAAGAAAAATGAAACTACTAAGCAATTATCCAGGCCAAGGACAGAAATGTCAATTAAATCTTTCATGTCTGACCGGAAATGGAACCCGGAACCCTCCGCGTATCAGACCGGTATGGCGACTCAGCCACGCGGATCGTCAACTTGCTTCATCACAACAAACTATTGAGCTTTCCGCTTCAATGCACGCTTCGTAAGAGCTCGCCGCTTCGTGCCGTCGTCTCTTCGTGTCACGATAGACAGGACTTTGAACCTGTCGTTTTTACGTGACGATGGGCGCGTGTCTAAATCCTAGAAGACTTTTTCTCCTATCACCATTAATCGTCTTTTATATCTACAGACATTTAACGTGGCAGACGCGTGCCGTGGCAGACAAAATAATACCGTATAGACTGTGTAGACGCGGGCATAGCCGGATTAACCATAAGGCAAAGTAGGCAATTGCCTAGGGGCCCACGCCCAAAAGGGGCCCATACACGAAAACAAAACGCAAATTTCAAACAAAATAATAATTATCCAAATCAGTCCATGGCGGAGAAATCGAGTGACATCCATAAAAAATACGGCTGAATTAAGAACCTCCTCTTTTTTGAAGTCGGTTAAAAAGGCAAAGGGCCCCGAGTATCGACCTGCCTAGGGCCTCTTACAGGGTTAATCCGGCTCTGGTGATAATAGATGGATGGATGGTTGGCCGGATGTTTGTTACTCTATAACTTTAGAACGGCTTAACGGATCTGGATGAAATTTAATACAGAGATAGATTATGGTCTAGAATAACATATATGCTACCTTTTATCACGACAATATGTGCTGATACAGGCTTTTTACCCCGAAAATATGTGCTGTTCTTGTGGGATTGATTTGTTTGCTTTTTGACTTCTTTAACGCTGGTGAAACCGCGGAGATCAGCTAGTAATAAATAAATCCTGTATTATATGGAAACGTACAGAGTTCCAAAGTACCTACTAATAATGCGTTGTTTTCCGAATTTTCTTTAGTACCGTAGCAACTTCTACGAGAACTTGATCCGACTTGATTCGTCGTTGGTCCCAACATTAGTTGGCTCAAGTACAATAATTCGTACGATGTCCATTATAATATATTGTTCAGTCTAACAAGGGATTATACCTAACTATATGATTATACATATAATTTCACAGTTTTATGGGCTCCCCGTAGTTTGATGGTGTGACATAACGAGTATATGGTAAGCTCCGTGACGTCATGAATAACAAAACTCAATCTTTTGTGGCATAAATGAAATATCTTGTTTGTTATTTTATCAAAAATATATACCTCCATAGTGAATTGTAGAGCGGTACAATGTTTTGGATTTTCTTCAGTTTTATTGAATATAACTGCACCTATTTCTGTTGTCTATCTTATCTACTATTTATTGTTACAGTGTTGTGTTCTGGTTTGAAGAAGCTCTAAGGGATCTTAAACGAAGCATTCCTGAGTTCTTAGGGGTAGTATAAAAATGTGTTTGAAAGTAATGATCGTTTAATAGTGGGACGAGATCCATGCTCAGCAATGGGACAATAAAAAGGTTGCAAAAATGTCAGAACTGTAAAATATGAAAGTAATGTGTGATACTTGTAACAGTGACGGAAATCTGAGAAGTGTAAAGATTTTGGTTTAGTTTATGCTATAACTAAAGCCCTGCGGACTGCGTAAATCTTAACCGATCTATAAAGTTACCGTTGATATCATACAGAAAGTGATTCGGAGGGCACGTTATGCTGTCGGTCCCGATTGTTTTCATTGGACAGCGGTCGTTAAATCTTGACGGAGGCCTTTTGGGCGGTTTGAAAACATTCGACACTGGTTAGCCACCAACGCATTGGAGCAGCGTGGTGGAGTACGCTCCAGGCTCTCTCAGTTGTAGAAGAAGACCCGTGCCCAGCAGTGGGACATAAAAAGGCTTGCGGCTCTACTATAACTAGCTACATTTTAATCCCACTTAGCAACAGCGTTATACGCTTTTCGGGGTCAATACATCTTAATTATGAGTTATAGAACCTCAAGTGAGTGGCCACTTATCTCGAAAGGTCGAGGAAGTAAACTGGTCCCAAAGAGCTCTCCAATCGAAGGACATGGGGCTATTTTCGTCAAATTGCTACACAAGAGCTTCGGGCATGTTTTATGTATGCTTTCAAACATATTCAACCCTTTCACTCCAACTTTTTATTTGCCCCAAACAAATGATGCTTTTAAAAGGGTTGAATAATTTTCCTATTAAAAAAAACGCTTTCTACACTCATAGCCCCACGGTAGGGTTTTCTTGTGTCGTGGATGCCATGGACACACACATATACGAATACACAAACACCCAGACCCAGAACAGAAATCTAAATTCATCATTTAGATGACTGTCTGGCCGGGAATTGAAACCGGGACCCATTGTGCGCCAGGCCGGTAGTAACCGTTGCGCTACGCGGGTCGTCAAAACGAACGTTTTAGTTTTAGCTATTTCGTTTTGATTGAGTTTTTTAGTACTTAAATTTTTTGATTAAAAATAAAGAATAATGTTCTTTATCAACACAGACAAATCCGTAAGTTATCAATGTGTAAAAGTTCCCCTGATTAATGCAATAAAGTAATGATAAATTAAACTCATCAAATATAATTAAGACCTTGGCAGTTGAATGCATGCTCATTAGTGGCAAAAGTTAATTCTAGTCAATTTGAATACTTTTGACCACGTTGCTATTAATTTGGGAGTTTATCCAAAAACCTACATCGCAATGTCATAGTAAAGTAGAGCGACATATGCCCAGCAGTGGGACATATAAAAAAATGCCACTCAATACCATTTCTTCTTGATTAGAGATTGATTGCTTCATAGAATCGACATATTTTCGTGTGATAGAATATTATTATTTAAATATATTTTTGCGATTATTTTCTATTATCTATACAAATACAAATACAAATAAATGAAATTGACGTGTCTGTTTGTGATTTTAGAATATAATTTTTTAACTCAATGCATATAAAAGTATACACGATACCTATTACGAAAATGCAATTTAAAACTTTTTTTCTGTCTGTATGTTTGTCTGTTTGGCTGAGCTAATCTTCTAAACGGCTGGACCGATTTTGATGGGACTTTCACTGGCAGATAGCTGAAGGTCTAAGTCGTAACATAGGCTACTTAAATTTTCGAAAAAAGGATTAGCGCGCGCGCCTCGCATGCGGGCCCCCTTTTGGGAGCGCGGGGGGTTAGGTAATAACCTATGTTTAGATAAGTATTCTTTTTTACGTTTTTGACGCGGGTGAAACCGCGGGGATGAGCTAGTAATTAAATATTGATTACCTTTGGTAGGAAAAAATAAAGGTAGGTATTTTACAAAGAAAAAAATACCGGTATAGTTTTTGTTACATACGGTAAATGGTAATATTATGTAATATACAAGGTTTTAGATAGAGGAAGTATTAGCAGTGATTCGTACTAGGCGAGGACGCTGCGTGTTCTCTTGGGGGTGCTTATTGGATTCAATCGAAGCCTTCTGCGGTGTATTTATGCGGCAAACGTTACCATGAACGTCGCTTTCAATTTACTGAAATTACGTGTAACATTTCTATTATTACACTTACTAGCTGATCCCCGCGGTTTTACCTGTGTTTAAAAAGTGTAAAAGAATACATATTAAACAACTGAAATCCAACTTTCAGGAGGCCCGCATGCGAATGTAGGGCGCGCTAAGGCTTTGTTCAAAAATTAAAGTAGCCTTAGACCTTCAGCTATTTTCCAGTAAAAGTCCCGTCAAAGTCGGTCCAGCCGTTAGAAGATTACCTCAGCCAAACAGACAGATAGACAAACATTTTTTAAATGACATTTTTGTCATAGGTATCTTGTATGCTTTCATATGCATTGAGTAAAAAATCTTCAATTATATTTATAGTCTAGATAGGTTATTCAGCCAAACGAATAACAAAAAATAATTCAACTCAAATAAAACGATTGAATAACATTTTGATCAACCAACATAACTAAACTTATGACCAAATAACCAAATTGTGCATAATTAATTCCATTTGCATGACGTTGAAGATTTAATTCGACGAGCGTTTCCGAATTTTCGTCTGTAAAGTTTTGACGTTGACGTAACGTAACGTCGCGTGACGTCGTAACGAAGTTAACGACGCGATTGTTCGTCTATTGAGGAAGTAACTTGGTTTAACGCGACGTCAAAATGCTGTTACTCGCTGATTAGTTTGACGTCAATTATTGTTTATGGTGCATACTGGCTAATGGTGGATTGAAAATTCTTTTGATTACGTACCTTACTATGGATTACCTACTGTTGTATTTTTTTGAATAAATCAACTTTGGTAGCAATTTGCATTTATTGAAAGTGAATGAAATATATAATTTTGAAGGGAATATTATGTCAATCATTCATTTCGTATTTTGTTTTTTATGCATTATCTTCGTGTTATATTGAAATAAGGTAATTTAACGGTTTATTCCCCGTGTTACTCATGTAGATGTAGAATCCTACTTACGTTGGTCTAAGGTGGTACTACCAATCTTACTACCGGTAGTAACGCGGGTGTTTAGTTTATCTTTTTGTACAGCCACGGCAAAGAAATCAAACAGATGGATAAAATTTATTGATTGATTTTTATAATGTTAGTGAATATTAAAAAATAATTAAAAAAAGCAAAAAAACAACAACAAAATAACTCACAGTAATAATAAAATATCCACATAGCATGAAACTTAAGTTAAATATTTTTAAATTCTTCGTTGTAAATTCCAAGTCCAAAAACCGTCACTTTTTTCAGATTACTTATCTTTATTGATTGAAGTAATTACATTCTCCCTTCGTAACGAAGAAAAATAGGTTGGTGGGTCGTCACTTTCGTGATTTCCCTCGTTGTATCCTTTCTCCCGGTTTTTGATGACAAATGCACATTGCCGCGTTTTTGTGCTCGCTGTAATATACGAAAAGATTTTACGACACGAGCGAAAATTAAATGAAGTCATATTTTCCCAAGCAAAGGTTAGGTTTCCCGAGATTAAAAGGTTGTTTTAATCTCAATTAAGTATAGCGTGGTTGTTTTCAAGCGCGTTTAAACCTACATTTCATTTTAGTGAACTTTACCATTATAATTTTCTCCTCCGAATTCTTTTTCTATTCTTAGATTTCTTTTTGTTTTTTTAACTTCACTCAAACCATACTTTGTTAAACTAAAAGTCATGCTGTAAAGTGATGTTTAGGTGCAAAAAACATTATGACAAAATCGAGATACACAATCAAGATGATGTGTTATATACTTGTACATATGTATTGTATTTGCTGTAGTTACCATAACGTATCACTATGACGTAAGGTTAAGGTTTCAGTCGCTTGGGGCAACGAGCATTTTTCACCCATTTCGGCATTTTCCATTATTTAGATGCAATCCTGCAAAATGTGACGGTGTAAAAGGCGTGACGTTTCATTTATGACTTGAGGCTAAGAAATAATCAAAAATGATTGGTTGCTTTTTCTACGATTAAAGCATTAAAACAAGTGACAATAATTGTCTGTGGTGTGCATAAAATGGGTAGCAATCGCTTACCACAAGAGGAATCATTTGGTACTTCCATACTAAAAACAGGCTAAATTCATACCAATATAACCAATTAACTATCCCTGGCCCAACCAATACTTTAGTGTGTTAATAAAAGCTTAAATTAACACTTTTATTAAGGTATTTCCGAAAAGTCCCAAAATGGAGTAGCCGTCGAGCTCGCGTGCGCTTGACGTCCCGTTAAATATAAACCGATTCATTTACATACCGCTCGTTTAACGTGATGCATGACATGGCGTCCAGTTACTCTGTAATCTGACACGATATATTACTGAAATTTGAGTTCATTGAATTGCCACAATATTTCAGACTTTGCCAGCGTAGTTGACAGTGTGCAGGAATACGAGCGACGAAATGAAATATTTCTTTTAAACATCGGATGTAACGAATACAGGAGTAGCAGAACGGGATACGAGTAGATATGTTTGACATTTGTAATCACAAAAGAGTAAAAACTATTGTTCAGTGTTTTTAATCAACTCCAGATAAAATTAGAATCTTATGTGAAATTGACCACAGATGAGTTGCTAACCCTCAATTAAGTTAGATCGCCTTGAATAAATGACTATTTTATCTTCAGCCCTTCAACCAATAACAGCAGCGTTTAACACATAATATATGTATTAGGTGTTTACCTGTATAAATAATGATTTACACAGCGCTCATTGATATCACACTCGTAAAAATAAATTTAAATGAATTGAAGCGGAATATACATAAATAATTGAGTCCATTTTAATAGAAGGATATCCTCCAACAAAGGAAAGACAATGGCTCCATAATGAAGAATGATCATAATTTTTAATATTAAAGAAAAATATTACAATTAGGTAGTTTTCTCTTACAACATTGTTGTAACTTTATAGTGATGTTTTGTTTTGTACCATAAACGTATTTTTTCTATGTACTATATTTAGCTTATAATCTAATTCTTGGATATACGTCGCATGCCATTAATTAAATTGTCCACGGTTCGCGGATTGTAGTGAAAGCAACAATAGTGCACCCTTGTACAAAAGATGAGTGTATATTTAGAACTGAGGTTATGAAAAATATATTACGGAAATGTAGTGGTAAATTTTTGATGTATGAATGCGGTGCAATTTCAATTTAGTGCAGTAAGGGGGTTATGCTTTGTAAGGTTTAACCAACTGACTAGATTTGATGACGAGGGGGAAACCCTCAAAAGGTACTCGATGCTTTGAGAGCGACGCCGGGTTATGTGGGATTCTTACCTCACTAAACCCCAGTATTGTTCTCAGCGTTTGACAGTGGCGGACTCGGGGAACTACATTGGGCCTCCACCGTAGTCCTTCAAGCACGATGACCTTTTTAGGCTTTCTGACCAATGAGCATTTGCTCAAACCATATCAGCTGGTGTTTACGACGGTATGCGAACACACATACCGCCGTCTTTCCCGGCGTTGCTGGTCGGACGGTTCTTGCCCCCCGCAACACCGGAAGCCCCCTTTTAGCAGCCTCTTACGACAGGCCGGGGATACCGTAGCCCTATTCTGGTCCCGAAACTACAGGGACAATGAATCTGTAACCTACCTACGCCACATAAAAGTATGCAAATGGGTAGCCACTCTTGAGAACTAAGACGGTTTCCTCGAATTCAAGGCAGCCGTCATCCACACCTTTCCAACGAAACGCATCAATTAATTTGCTAGAAATACGTTTTACAGTGGTATCTCGATGAAACCACTGGGGGTTTATTCACTAAGAAACATAACCACCAGCCAGCTGCACCAGCGACGAGTTACCATCTAGCGCCACCAGTGTTTACGCGGTTTTAGTGGAACTACTCATGGTTTGACACTACTACTTACTACTGACTACTTTGACAATGTTTCTATGAAAACGGTATTCGCTAGTGTGATATTTGTCAATCACCTCGACAATGACCGCAACTTTATTTGACAAAATGATTTGTATTAATGACAATTGTCGTTGAACTATAGGCTGGCTCGACGTCGAGTTGCGTTGTCACGTTAGATTCACTAAAATGACAATTCGTCGTTGTACTCGACGTCGAGCCCTCCTGTCAAATAGAAGCTTTTCATTTTGAATAGTAAAGTCGTGGTCGATGTCGAAGCGATTGACGAATGTCATTACTTTTACTAGCGGATACAATAAAAAAAAAAAACATGCGCGTTAACGCCCAACGAGCTAACGCGTTTATGCGTTAAAAAGTAGAAATAAAAACGTCATTGGTCGCTGGCTTGCATCGAGCTGGTAGCTGTGTTTCTATCGAATTACCCCCTGGTACTACCACTATACAATTGTCAGGGGCATTAACAAATAGCAACAAGACCGAGGCTTACTGCATTGGTATAATTGACCTCTGACCTAAAGAAAGTCGCCTAATGATTTTACGTGTTAAACCTGAAATGCGGCATGCGGTAGAACTGCTTATGCAGGGATTTTCTGCTTAGAGCAGTTGTCATAACGTTATAACAATTATAATTTGAGATACTTTTGTGGTGCAAGGCTTTTGTATGCAGTATGTTAGCTTGTTAGCTATATCTCCGATGAAAACATGTCTCTCTTTTAGATTTAGTCTAATGGTTTGTCACAACTTGCCTATTATACACATATTGCTTCTGTAGTCCCGGGATCAGAATAGGACTACGATATCCATTTCCTGTATTAAGAGGCGACTAAAGGGTCCCCCTTTAGTAAGTAGCCTTTAGGGCTCTCGCATAATGGTCGCTTCCGGTTTAGTTCTGTTAGAGATCCCAGTGTCCTCCATGCAGTGTTGAGGACGGCTACCGGGAGAGTTTTAGTTGGGTAAAAATTCCATATTACCCGGCGTTGCTCCTACGTAAATTTTGAAAGGATTTACCCTGAAAAAAAAGAATATCCCCTTAGTCTTATAGCATGAATAAGAAAATCCTAATTTAAACAAAATTAAAAATAATAACAATAATATGCCCTTGACGGTGCAACATTCACGGGACTTCAACGCTGACATGACCAAATTACTATCAAAGTATCAAATAATATTATAGACGTAAAAAAAGTAATTTTGTGAATTTTGAATTTTAGTACTTACCTACAACTTTCTACTCATAGTTCGTGCCGACAAACAAAAATACCCTGAATGGCGTGTTCCGGTTTCAAAACTAACGGAGGTAATGCAATTAATGCACAAAGCACCACGGAAGCTCTCGGAACTTTCACGAACAATGCCTACGTGATTTTATTATGTAAACCTAATTATGCAATGTAATGGATTGTGTTGTACGAATTAATTGCACTTATGTCAGTCACATGTTCTGATGATTTGATAGATTTTAAAAATCATACTGTTTCCCTGTTGGATATTACATAACAAATACAAATATATATACAATTATACATATTATAAAGTATATATACGGGGTGAATTTTTCAAGTGTGCGTGAATAGGCAATTTTGAAAATATAATGATGCAGTTTTAATTTTTTTCAAAATCGGCCTCATAAGTATTTATAGTTTCGAATTTCCCTTTCGATCCTATCCCCTTCGATTTAGATATATAGATTTTTTTTCATATAAAAAAATCCGTGACTCACGACCAAACCTTCATTTGTACATTGTTTTTTAAAGCATTCTTCTGAAATATTTAGATGGGTTGCCATGGATCAACAGCCATATAATTATGTATATCCCTGTTTTATACTTAAACGTAAACATCCTGTTTTTACGTAAATTTATAAGTTACAGTAGGAGTTCTAATTTTGGTAATTCTTAGCCCATAGAGTTAGGGTAGTAATGTATAACTTCTGCTCTATCTATACATATAGAATAAATTATGGGTCTATAGACGGCAGAATCTGCCCAAACGTACAACATGTACTTAAACAGCGTTTAAATTTAATACTTAAAAGCTAAGAAGCTAAAAGAAAATTGTGTCTACATACTCAATATCGATCTTCCTTGCGTTGAACGAAGAGATTAATGTCGGTGGCTGGAAGTTTCAGGATTAAACACAGATCCCATGTTGCGAGCGTTCGATTTGTCGGAATTTCAAATAGCATTTGTCGGAGTGAGTAAGCTTCTCGAATGAACACGTGTCTTACTTTTTTATACTTAATACCTTAATAATGTGCCTTAAAAATGACGTACAACAGGGATGTCGTTGTAATAGAATGAATAAATCGAATTGAAACAAAGCGACGTAAATCTTTTGTACTTCTCAGATAAATAAAGTAGGTAGATCTATCATTCCTAACAAAAAATGAAGCCATTTTTAAAATGGTCGGGTTATAAAAGTGATTATGTGAGCGTAAATAAACTAAAGGTACTGACAAGAAACTACGCTAGTTTTGTGTGTGTGCGTATAAATACATGAAAGTAGCGTAGTTTTTTGGCTTCACTCAAATACAAGGCGGTGAGTAATCTACCTATTTTATTTATCTGAGGTGTATTTAATAAAAACATATAGAGCAAACTTATTTTCTCTTTTACAAAATTAAGGAAGTAAATTATGTAAACAACTTTCAATTCATAGTAAAGTTTGATATAAGATATGAATATTTATTACATTTACGTGTAAAACAACCGCTTTTTTGAAGTCTGTTTAAACGTCAAATGTTCGCCCCCTTTTTAAGCGATTATTTGAACCTTTATGAAAATTGCACAAAGAAAGGAGAACAAAAGCGATTAAAAAAAATCCTCCACTCCACAAATGTCTGAAGTCAAAGTAAATAGCCTACCTTTACAGTAAATTGTCAACATTTAATTGGAACTTTATAAATTCCGTAGTAATAGCGAAGATACTTCGGAATTTATTTTGCATTTTATATTTGCAACCATTGACATTTCGCAACTATTGACCTTTGCAGGCCTTTCAATTATAATCGTTTGTAGGATCCATAGGCAGATGAATCCATAATTTTAAAACTTGGTATTATGCTCAACGATATTATTGCGTTCGCACCACCTGCATACATTTTTATCTGTGGCTTAACTTTGTTAAAGGTTAGCTTATAACATTGCGTAGAACATAAGCCTATATCATTGTTAAATGCTTTGTTCTAGTTTGAAAGGTGTGGTAAGACATGGAAACTTAACGGTGTTAGAAGTAATATTATATTTAAAGGTGTCTATAGGTAGTAGAGATCACTAACCATGAGATTGGTTCGTTGTCTATGCCAATTAAAACCAACTGGCCAACACATTTGGACGGTTAGAGATGTCTCGAATAAAGTGGACATCTATAAAATATGCAATTGTATACATATGTTGGTCTATCCACTACGTCGGTAGAAGATAACTACCAACGCAGAGAGAGATAGCACGGTTCTGAGAAATTGGATAACTGATGCTCCCACACTCATAGCACCGCATTAGAATTCCTCGTGTGCCATGGACACACAAAGAGATAATAAACCCACATCCTGAATAGAAATTCTATCCGTGACCTTTTAGCGGAATGTGGAAATATAAGGCTCTTGTTTTTCGCCGACCTTTTGCTATGGAGAGCGACACAGAACAGTAAAAACTAGTAGAAGTGTGAAGTAAGACCATTTGTATGGAAACCGATGTCGCCAAACTCACACTTACATATTTCTTGTTACATATAACACTACTAACGTAAACAAGATATGATTCGTCATATATAGTTTACTCAAAACTATACCAAAAGGACAGAAGTCACAAAACTAATATATGAAACCAACTCACGCGTATATAAT
>DWPV01002818.1:0-16408 GCA_018251915.1 Urbanus proteus proteus
GGAGAGTGGGATTTTAGTTATGCTTAAATATGTGTTCCTTATTACTTTTTAAAGGCGGGTGAAACCGCGGGGATCAGCTAGTACCTAGTAATTGTTGAGTACCACTTTTTATAATACAAAAAAATAACTTGTTTCCTCTTAACTAAGAAATCATTAGATTAAAAAATCAGACAAGCTCTAAATACTGTTGCAGAAGGTTTCATTGTCTTTAAATCTAGAATCTATCTGTAGAGCATACAAAAGGAGGGGATTTCAAAAGGACTTTAGCAGCTTCCCCAGGATTTCCTGTTCCAAGATATCTTTTGGACCGGCGCCATATCTGGATCCTCAGTCATGAGAGATAATGGATGGAAGCGCGATAAGTTTCAGGATGTTTTGCTTGTATGGAGTTGGAAAGTTAGTCGTTAACAGAATTGATACCTTTTATCGTGTATCAGTAGTATCTGTTCCGGTGTAACATGCTCTCCAGGTTCGATATCCGGTCAGACAATATATTTACGTGGATATTATGTCGTGGATGTTTAGATGTAGTTTTTTAATGTTTTTTGCTCGTAATATTCAGGGCAAAGGTAAATTTAGCTTGGAAAGTGAAGAAAGTGTAGACACCATTTAATCATAAAGGAATACCTCTTCTAGAAGCAGTGACTAAGTTTAAGTGCCTGGCAGCATCTCTGTCACTCCTAATTCATTCCTGGAACATCGATGTGAAATTGCTGTTATCTAGTCTGGATGCAGTAAACCAAACGTATGGATGCAAGGCGTTCTATCTGAATCCTTCATTTCAATTTCAAAATTCAGTTAAATTTTGTTACTTGAAGCCTATTCTAAGAGTGAGGGCATTATTTATATTTGTATATGATTGAAGTAGCAAACGAGCATGCAGTCCACCTGATCTTAAGTGGCTTCTGCCGCCCATGGACATCTGTAATCATCCCCAGATAAGATCAAGGTCCTACCTGAGGTTGACCACAGATGCGTTGCTACACGTGAGGACTGAACCGGAACGCCTCGGATAAGTATGTCTCCCTAACCACACCCTTCAGACCATCTTACCACACCCTTCAGACTAGAACACAGCAATGCTTAATACTGTTGTTATAAGGCAGAAATAGGCGTGATGTAGTCCCGTCGGAGTCGAACTAAATAGACTTCTACCTTTAAATAAAATATTTCAAAATTTGTTTTTATGCCTCTTAAGAACACAATGGTACCTAAATGTAAGTATGACTGAAATATTCCAGCTCTGAACGGAAATGGGGCAATTCATTACGTGTTTACGGGTAACCGGAGCGTTCTCTAAAAACTCCTCTTTACGGGAATCGTAAAGTCATATTTATTCGCCGTAAAGTTAAGTATAGGATGTAATTTGTGCCGCGGTTGCATAAATTTAAAGCTTCAACGTGTAGAAAATTAGCTTTTAATGTTTAGTTATTACAGAGAAAATTGTTGTTTAGTACCTGAATCGAGGAACTGATTTGATTTGGACACAGGCAAACTTTTTAGGTTTGATTCACAGTTTTTTTTAAGTTATCTATAAAGTTTTTGTTTGTTATCTTAATATAAGCAATGAAATTTGGTTACAAACGATGCGAGTCTGGGGCTTCAAACCCAGTTTATTTCGAAGATGCTTGATTTGGGAATTAATAATTTCTTAGTTGTTACAAGGAAAACATGAGAAACTTACACAAGTTGTCAACTGATTATTGTCCCACTACTGTGCACGTGTCTATGGGCGGCAAGGCTAAATACCAAATGTCAAAAAACAGTGGTATGTGGGTAGTCGGTAGTTAGGTTGTTTGTGATTCAGTATTTAAGTGTACGCGTTATCGAAGCGCATTCATTCACATTTGATCAGTATTACAAACTGTTGCTCTGCTCGAATTTTATAAGTAAAAGTGTAAAAGCACAACAACATATGTGTGATGGCGGCATCACGCCGACATTTCCCTTCTAAGAGACGAACTTAGACAGTCTACCGTATTCAAAAAGTGAGAATTGGTAGACTTCACGCATGTTTGGTATTTTATTTTTAAGAATTGTTTAATCATTGAAAATTCTTTTTTAACGGAAGTCGTAAAGTCATTTGTTCGGTGTTAAGTCAAGTATGGGATGTAATGTGTGCCGCGGTTGCATAAATTTCAAACCGTCGACGTGTAGAGGGTGAGCTGTTAATGTTTAGCTATTATAGAGCAAATTATTACCTGAATAGAAGCACTGGATCGGCTCTCGCACTGTGAGATCGAGGTGCAAATCTCTTTCGAACTCATATGCGCATTATAAATTGACTAGTTATAACGCACGCCTTTGCTCACGCTATTGTGTACATAAACATCCGCATTAATAACCGTAAGAATATAGTAGCTAGGATTGTATGCTTTAGTTACAAGTTATTTTTGTATCGCTAGGGAGTGGAATATTTTTTCAGGATGCAAAGCACTCAATGTCCTTTTTTGGTCCCCTGGCAATGTGTATGCAAAATTTCATACCGATAAACAAAAATAAACGGACATTTGCGTTTATGATAGGAAAGATTATCACTTGCTCTAACGATAAATGAAATCGTTCGGAAACCTATGTTACTTTAAAAAGTTCTGAAAAGTGCGCAAAGTCTAACAACCAGCAATAGGCCGGCGTGGTGAATATAGCAAAAAGAAATTGGTAGATGGTGGTGATCATAATCATTTAGCTTTTGAATGGTAGATACCTATTTATATTTGATAGTGCGTATGTGGTTGTTTGTATTTACTGAGACGTGAGACGATCCAAATTAATCTCAAGGGACATTGCGTCGATGGACCATCTAAGCTAGGTTTCCTGTGTAAATATTTTGACTTGGTTCACAATTTAGGTATATTGTGTTTATAGGACATGCAAAAATACTATAATTATAAAAAAAAATGTTTTATTGATTAAATAAATGTAACACAACAAGACGCAAGGGCCCCTGTACTGGGTTTCATGCCCGTATTACTGGGTACCCCGCTCATCACCACGACAAATAAACCGGTTAATCAATTTTATCAATTTGGAATACAAAACAAGGTTTTTAAGGTAAGTATAAGAACTTATTAAGTATTATAAAAATGAATGTGAGTGTGTGTGTGTGTGTGTTTGTGTTTGTGTGTGTGTGTGTGTGTGTGTGAGTGTGTATGTGAGAGATGTATGTCATGTAAGAGTGGGTGTATGTATGTGAGTATGTCTTGAGTACATGAATGTTTATGTAATCACAGCCCATATATGAATAATATTATGTTGAAAGAGACTTATACAATATCCTATTATCAATATCCTATTATATATAATCTAATGTATTCTTCCACATTTGCATCTATTTCTGCTACAACTCAGCATCGTGTTGTTATGATCTCCTATTCCATTCCTCTGTTGTGTTTTGAAACAGTTTGTAAGTAAAAAGGATGAGCCTTAACGCCCGGGAGAAGCTACGCGTCTATGATCATATTCAAGTAAGACTCTTAGTTGACATTCTATGTAGAGATGAACCGTGAATCTTTAAGGTTTAAGATAAATTTCGCAATACACTATTTTAAGTATAACCTCAATTAATAAAAGCAATAGTATGTAATTTCTTTAAAAATACGTTAAAATAAATTTATTACAAAAAAAATCTATATTAGTAAGACTGTCGCTTATAATAGGTAACGTAACATATACAACCCTGTAGAAGGATCATGTTTTCGACATAAAATCCTTCGTTCGTTATATTGTTCCACGAGATCATGATTGGGCGGAAGTATAAACATTTTCACGGGACACTAAGCATTACGATACTGTGCAGATTACGAAAGCCGTCTATACACGCTCAAAGATCTCTCTCTTCACTATATTTGTTTTATTGCCTCTGTATTTTTAGAGTTCCAGTATAATTATTAGTTTTGCGTATATATGTACATTAGATTTATTAAGGGAATAGTATTTATGTGACACATTAATTACAAAAACTATCTGGTATTTATTTTTGTACTTAATACCCCAGTTATGCATAACTTGGACTAATAATTATATGATGTATTGCATCATTTCATGAAATATTCTTACGTAAATGCGCATAGTTACATTATAATATACACATAATACATAACATGGTAGTAAAAGATCATTAGCATAAAACATAAAGTACCCACTCGCAAATAAAGCAATCATCAAAGTTAGAACTTGTATATGTACAGATTATCCGGTTTCCGAGCAAACGGATAAGTTTTTAATGTTGTTTCGTAACAACAGCCTGCAGGCTCGCGGGACCTTTTTACCTTTCAGAGTTCACACAAGATTTTAATAGATATGGAAATTTTGTTTTAATATTACACTAGATGACTCCCACGGTTTCACCAGCGTTTGAAAAGTAAATCAAGAAACATGTCGTGACATTGACACGGCGATAAAACAAAATACAAGTATCCCACGGGAACCGCACATTTTCCCGGGATAAAAAGTAGCCTATATGTTATTTCAGACAATAGTCTATGAATGCACCAAATTTCATCCAGATCCATTCAGTCGTTCTTAAGTTATAGAGTAACAAACATCCATCCATCCAACCTCACAAACTTTCAGTTTTATAATATTAGTAAGATAGTAAGAGTTACAATTTAACGAGGACTAAGCTTCAGACTTATCTACATCGCACGAAATCCAAGTTTACTCTATTACACGAATAAACTTAATTGATTTAAGATTGATGTCAAATCACTACATCACTATCACTACATAGTATTAAACGAAGTCGCTTTCCGTTCTCCCTATGTATGCTTAGATCTTGAAAACTACGCAACGGATTTTGATGTGGATTTTTAATAGATAGAGTGATTCAAGAGATAGGTTTATATGTGATGTAATGCGTGCGAAGCCACGGGCAAAAGCTAGTAGTGTGATAAATTTATTCATAGGCTGAACATTATTTAATTTATTGTCAGATTAAAGTATGATCACGATTCTATATACCTTTACTCACTGTTTTTAGTATACATTTGTATTGTATTGGCTATTTGTTGAGCGATAGTTATGTACATGCTATACTTAGGATCTGCTACTGAAAGATTAACGCTGCTGCTCGGATGTTCAATTTGTTGGTTGAGCAACCGACACATAAAAAATAATAAGAGGAATGTTTACTCATCTGTAAAGACGCAATATCTTGTTAATCAATTAACAACAGTTTTGGTACTCACTAAAGCTTTTAGATGTTCAAGATATAGAAGACAAACGAAAGTGATTCCTTAAGAAGATATTCTTAATGGCTTGTCAAAGTTGTTAAAGACTACGTTTAATAACCAGATTCAAGTTTTTGTTAATTGGCTTTGAAAATTTGAACCAATAGCTTAATGTGGGACTGATGAAAACTTGAATAGAGTATCAAAAGTTCCGTAACACGTACCTACCGTGGCATGAAGAACATTACTCGGTTTTCGTACAGTCGGGTAAGTTTTTAATGTTGTTACGGTACATCAGTCCGTCTCCGTAGGGAGTGTTGTGGTTTAATGTTGTTACGGAACAACAGTCCGGTTTCATGAGGACATAAATACACATGAATGACAATTTGTGTTTCGTTAAGGCATACAAATAAATAAAATTGAAGTGCCTGTTTGTGATTTCAAAATAAAATTTTTTTACTCAATACATATGAAAGTATACACGATACCTATAACGAAAATGCATTTTTTTCTGCCTCTCTATCTATCTGTTTGGCTGAACTAATCTTCTAAACGGCTGGACCGATTTAGACGAGACTTTTACTGGCAGATAGCTAAAGGTCTAAGGCGTAACATAGGCTACTTTAATTTTGGAAACAAGCACTAGCGCGCGCGCCACGCGCATTCGGCCGCCATCGCGGAAGCGCGGTATGTTATCTACGTTTAGATATGTATTCCTTTTTACGATATTAACGCGGGTGAAACCGTGGGGATCAGCCAGTTTATAATATTTTCACTAAGATCTCCTATAGAATATGTTGTCTTCTTCGTTTTCGTTCGTCAATTTTATAGACCCATACTTATGAAATTAATGATAACACTGTTTTAAAACTTGATTAATATCGTACACTTTTTAAATTTTAAACTAAAAAAGTTGAAGCAGTACCTATTTTACATTATTTATATACAGGAGTGTCAAATGTGTAAAAAATATATATAAAGTTTAAAAATATATCGTTTTTCTGTTTCTAACTAATATATTATATTCAACAATAACTAAATGCTTGAAGAGAAATCCAATGGATAGTTTTAACTGTCTAACACATATAATGATCAAGATCCAAGTTCAAACAGATTTGATTCGAGTTGATTCATCCAACGTTAATGGACAAGTTTGTGATCGCACTGAATTAGTGATTTTAACCCGTTTTGATTGCTGAATACTGAATCTGTAATTTTAACGTGTTTGTTTGAAAGCTCTGTAGCTGGATGAATAACCAATGGAACTAACCATTAATGAATCATTCAATTAAAAAACCAAAAAAATTCAACCAGCCAACAAAATTCTCTACAAATTTTCACGGTGAAAGGATTTGCATGCCCAAAGTGTACCTTACAATACATTGCCTGTATCTTACCTATACCTGTACTTTACAATAGATTCATTTCGTTTTTTTACTTATGCCAACGAAATAGATATCCATTAATAATAATTCTTACACCTCATCACGAGAAGACTGCTACAACGATGAGGTCATACACTTATGTTCGTTTGTAAACTTACGGGAAAATACGGTTTACTCTAGAATATTTCTTAGATAAAACATGGTCCGTAGAGAAAACACGAGAAAGGGTAGCTGTGATGACGGTTTCTGATTAGAGGCCGCGTCATTCGGCCGATACTCTGTAATAAAGACGGAGTAACGAGAAGCCGGCGGTAGACCGCACGTTCCTTATGTTTTAAGATATTTACGTTTCTCTTTGGCTCTCTACTGCAAAATCTAAATAAGCTAAGAAGGGATAGATTAATGTAGGTTTCTTTGTAGGTCGACTACGATGGTAATCTTGCTACACTTTGCACTATCCTTTTCAGCTTGAAGGTTTTATAAGAAAACCTTTACCGAATGAAATAATCTGTACAATTTTATTGTTGTTATATTTCTTGAAGTCAATAAAATCCATGAACTAAGTAATTTACACTAAGTAACATCCATTAAATATTTAAGAATAAGCGAAAATATTCAGAAACATAAATAAAACACCTAAACGCATATACGAAATACACGTAATACGTGCCGTTGCTATCTCAAAAGGAGGAGGAACTTTGAAAACATTTCCAATCCAAGCACGTTCCACGAAAGTTCCAACTCGTCTTCGTTTCTTTTCGGTGCCTTCGTACCAATGTCAGTATTTTGGTTTCGATTTCCTTTTTCAACTTAATCTAGAACTTGGAGATGTGTTAGAGAATCTAGGACAACAAGTCCGTAAAGATGATCTTTATTTTTAAAACAATTTTAGGCGATGCTGTTTGTTATATGTATATTAAAAAATGAAATATATTCGATGCGAGTACCTCGATATTACATACGTTTTTTCCGCTTAATATTGACAGTGTTAAGCGTTGCTTTGTGCCTGTTTAAAAGGCGCGGTAAGCGAGATCTACTTATCCCAAGCGTTTCAGCTCAGTCGTCAGGTGTAACAACGCTTCTCAACCAGCTTAAAATCTTAAACAAATGCCTTTAATTGATACAATCACATCAACAATCATAAACAACAATTCACGTCCACAACAATAAACTTTAAGCCCCTTTATCACGAGCGGACAAATTTGTGAGCATTTGATCGTCCCGCGGTGTCTTAATAATTAATGAACTGTCTGGGTAACAAGTAATTAGGCCGCGACAGACCGTACTACCCAATCTCGGTATTTGCTTCTTCATTTATATTATGTTGGACACGTGCTTTTAGACAATTTGTCACGTAAATACTAGACAAGACAGTTTACTGGTTTACTCGCTTGTACTTGCTTGCACTACTATGTACATAATAATATATCCACCGTGGTACTTCAATAAAAATTGGAATCTGCGTATAGTGAATACGCAGATTTTGGCGACATTGATAATTACAAATTTTACAGAAGTACCACGGTGGATTAATATCCACTATACTATAATACTATTACTATTTGTTCTATTTTTACTAACGAAATTATTGTTTTGCATGATGTCAGCAATCACTGATTAATAATTATGTTAAAGTAAGTAAAAAGTTTGTAATGTTAATAATAAATTCTATTCACAAAATATCTTTTTCTAATCCAGTAACAACACTTGTAAAATAATATTAATTTAATTAATTCTCAAATACATTAAGCAGGGGTTTAAGTAAACATAACACTGCTCCGGCTTAACAGTGTTACTGAAGTCCCGAATTCCGATGTACGGGTATATTCCAACTAATTATTAGGTACTAGCTCGATACTAAATAAAGGTTTTACAAAGGCGAACGTTGATGAAGGTAGGTGTAATTAGTGCTTAAGCTGACAGTAAGTTTACGATACTTAGAGGAAGGGTACTATAATATAGATTTGTAAATAGTCTGGCACACAAAAGAAAAGTACAATAATCATGTATAGTAAATTGTCCAAAAAGTAAATCACTACATAGTATAAAACAAAGTCGCTTTCTCTGTCCCTATATCCCTATGCTTAAATCTTTAAAACTACACAACGGATTTTGATGCGGTTTTTTAATAGATAGAGGGTTTGAAAAGGAAGTAGGTATATGTATAATGATGATAATAATACATAAATATGTATAATAACATGATTTTTTCTGTAGTATATTTAGTATCATCATTGCATCCGTGCGAGACCGGGGCGGGTCGCTAGTTAAACATAAAAAACAATATTTAATATTTTGTTTTCTTTGTACTGAATTCTATTCAGTTTGAAAAAATGTTATTTCGTTGACATTTTTGAATACACAAAGGTTCAGTTATGTCTGTCATGTTACATCGTTTATAATCGCGAGTGAAACCGCGGGCACAGCTAGTTTTTAATAAAGCCTGGTTCAGAGTGGCAATAAATCTCCAACATATCCGTACAAAACTGTATCACTTTTTGAAACGTGGAACAGTTTGACATCAATTAAAGTTTGAAATTGAAAAATGTGTTTGTGAAAAGTTGAAGGATTTTAAACTGGTTTTAGTGTTATATTGAATAAACGGGTATTTTATTGTAAAACTATTTTTGTCCAAATGCTAAAAGATTTAATTTTAACTATCATCAAAATAGAGTTATTATACCCAATCATTTTCAAGTTTGACAATCTGAGTTCCGTGTGATGTTAATATCGATTTTGGATCAAGGCGTTTTAAATCACTCTTTTGTTTAAGCAAATCCTTTGTAGAACGAAAGAATCCTCATAATTATAAATGCGAAAGTCCATTTAATTGTTTGTTTGTTTGTAACGCCTTCACGCTTTAACTACTCCACTGATCGTTATAAAATTTTGCACACACATTGCTAGGAGTCCAGAATAGGACATAGAGTAGGTACCTTTCCTATCCCGAAAAAAGTACAACTCCTGAGGGATAGAAAAGTAACTTTTATACCTACAACTTACCTACTATTACACCTATGGTCACTTGAATTGCATTAGAGTTACACCTGAAGTATACAAACCTAATATTTAACGCAAGCGAAGCCGCGGGCGAAGACTAGTATGAATTAATTAAATATGCGCCTTGCGTAAATATCATTTCGTTTTATCGTCAACGCAAAGGTGAGAAACATTAACATTTTCATTTATTTCTCCAGCGTTTGGTTGTCGTGATAAGTCCATTAGAGTGAAAGCCGGAAATTTAAAGCTGGATTGCGGCGTAGTGCAATGTTTTAATGAAATTCCCGAAACATTACGAATATGACACTATAGACATGATAACATATACTCGTATGTTCACTGTTAATTTGTTTGTTTCTTTTTCACTTGTAATATCGGTAAAATGAATTACCTATGTATTTAATTTATTTTCGAATGATACAATTAACAAAATTTGATTTTATTATCAATTTGTCAATCGGACTTACGATAATAGCAAACGCTCAGAATTAGAAACTAGGCAGATCTTATGAATACTATACTAATTGTTAGTAATGTTTATCCCAAGGGTTAAGTCAAGCCAATAAAAATAATCTTGGTCCGAGGTCCGTCACAAACATCCAGTACTACCGCCCTTTGTTTTAACTCAAGGTAATGAGCTACATAAAAGAAAATGTGAACATGTAATTACGTATTAGTGCGTGTGGTCCGTAGTGGTCCCAACTTCTCATTATTCTGGCTTTATTACGGAAAGACCGAAGGACGGACTTTAATCAGGTACAATTACCCAACGTCGTCTTTTTTCGAGACTTTCTTCTTTCTAAGACTTGAACTTGCCAGAACATTAGAAGAAGTAGTACCAGTAGGTAGGTCAATAGTAGTTAGCATTAGTATGAGCTGCATGCACGTTTGGTTGAAGTTTCAATAATGTCTTTAAAAATTGAAAAATCTGATTTCTACGGAGTCTCATTTATTTCGAAAGTTTTTGTTATGTGCTTTTGTTATGTGATATTTTTTGCACATTTCTAGATTAGTCCAACCCAAACAGCCCGTGGGCGGTCGAACAACCGTGCCTTATAGTATATAAAGTTCATTCGGCATCATGTGTGTACAAAATTTTAAGCAATTTGTATCAGATAAATCTTAGATCATACGGTATCTAAATTCAAGTCACCCGTCATCTATGATTAGATATCTGCAGCGAAGTAAGTTTCTAGGCACAAACTTATCTAGTTGCGATGGATTCAAGTAATGTTTATTAATGAGGTTAAGTTTCATCAAAGGCAAATAACGGAGCAACCGTGTGTTCAAGATTAAACTATAAAGCGATCTTGGAAATATTATTTAATTATCAGGCCATTATGGCTAAAACTGTTTAAATTAAAATTTTAAAAGTATTTTAGGTAACGCTTCAAATTCGACCTTTGAATCGAAATCTCGAATGTCTAAACTAAGCCCACCTCGACATAAACTTCTAAGAAATTACAAGAAAAATATTATACAACTAATGTAAATAATAATTAAATTTCTGACCCATCTCCAATTAATTTAACGAGTCTGCCTGCTTCCTTAATAGCGCCTTCACCGATACCAATTGAAGGCGGTCGGGAGCCTCTTCCGACATAATACATTACACCGACCGCAAAACGCCTCTATAGCCAACTTGGTTCCTATTTACCTATATCCGTGACCCACTTAGAACCTCAGAAGCTTATTACTTAGTCTTTCCGTCTTTGTGTGTAGGTACGATTGTCTTAAGACAGCAAAATATCATTGTGGAACAGGTATTGAAGAGTATTCATTCATTCAACGTTTTGAAAAGGGATGTCTATGCATTTATTTATCTTTACGAAACTACACATTTCGTATTCAGATGAATAGCACTAAATCTATTGTAAATTATATTTGAAAGTACATAAATACGATTCCATACGAGTACTGGAATAATCCCCAGATAACAAGACACGTTACGTGCGCGAACCGATAATTCAAACGTCGAAATGCTGAAATTGTGGAATGCCACGACACGTACCTATTCAATTCTGCTAACGAATTTTAAAATACAATGTAACTTTCCAATTTAGTTCACTTGAAGTTTGATATTCATTTTCCCTTCACTTTTTACGCAATTTCGATATGGCTTAATAAGTGAAGATAACATATTTGGAGATGACAATGGAGATACAAAATGTCAATGATACGGATTTCTACACTCATAGCCCCATAATAATATAAAACAAATTATTTGAATTTAATATTATATACTATGTACTGTACAATATAATAAATCTCCATGTGAAATTTACAATGACATCGGATTCTGGGTTCCAGAAATTTCTCGCGGCGAAAAGCAGAAATGCGAGCGTATATCCCGGTTAATGGCTTCCAAATATTTAGAGCAAATGGTCCACGACAAACATTCCTCACAGCATTATGCAAGGACGAGAGGCTCGCTTCAGCTAACAAGCTCGGATCGCGACAGCTAAATGAATTAACTAATAAGCCTCTCGCGTTTTGAAAAGAAGCAAGTAAATACTCCTGCCTTTTGTCACTCTAACTGCTCACAATTACCTCGCTTACATTTTTCGTTCCTGCATTTTTAATGTTATCTCTCCCGTTAGGTGTCGCTTTATGTGAGACTTTATTATGCTTTTAAATACGCCTTTGAATTGCCAATGAAGTGAGAATTTCATTTTAATGTGGTTTCATATTACTCTCATAAAACAAAGAATGTAATTATAAAATAGGTTTTATTTTACTGTCATAAAATAATGTAATTATAAAATACCAAAAAAATAAACTGAATATTAGTCATATTTTATCTTTAAAATAACTTCATCAGAATTATAACAATATATAGGTACCAACGTTATTTTTAAGAAATAAATTGTTATGAACAAACACATAGATGCATAGCATTAAGTTGTAGGTACCTACGCTAGGAAATGCTAGTCTGATTTAAGTAATATTAAACAAAATAATAATAGTATTATAGTATGTACTTTCCATAAAGTAAGTAAATAAAATATAAAGAACTTTACTTTAAAATATTATAATTTATTTATAATTTAAACAGTCGCCTGCCAACCAATAGTAATAATAATTGTTATTACAATAATTATTAAAAAAATTGTAGTTCATAAACAGTGAACATAAATAAACACAACATCTTTATTATATCTTGTTCAAAAAATAAAAAGTATAATAACATATCAGACTTTTAAAATTTTTACACAGAAATATAATTCAGTTCTTGTCTTAAATATCACTATGTATTAAAACATGTATAAACCATGGAAAAACAATAAAATAGTTACATTTATTAAGTATCGATTTAATAAATATTAAGTATGTTGATAGTGAAATAAGTTCTTCATTGTGCATTTTTAATTAGTAAAACGTTTGAAATGGAATTCCTCTTTAATAATAATGTATACTGATTGTTTATTTTTTCTTGTACATACGTCTTGGTAGTGTGTAAATATATAGTGTTTTTCATAACCACGAAGTTTATAAAACATAACATAAAAATGCCTGTTTTAAATGCAATAGACGGACCGATATTACAAAAGTGCTTTTAAAATAATATGAGATGAACGTCTTGTATAGTAAATACAAATGTCCTTTATGACTGCGGCGACTTGAGCATCATAAGATCCGTCTGCACACGGAAACTAAACAAGTTCCGAACTAGATTCCACCACTTATACCTCTTCAGAAGTAATGCTACCGAAATAGACTCTTAAGCTATTATTCAGTCAGTATTAGTAAAATTTTATTCGATATTCTTATCTTGGATTTCACGTAAAAGCTTCTTTAACATTGAATATTTCTTTACATACTTTGTTTTTTTTCTTTTTATATTTTAACTTACATTACATTAAAATTAAATTAAAATTTTATCATGATTTAGACTCTCTTATCTTTAATATATTTCTTCTTTTTCTTTTTTTAACTTACTTTGTTAGTTATTGCAAGTGATTTAATATTTTTATCATTCTGTCATTCTATGTGTAATCACATTATGTAATCAGTTATGAGTAGGTAATTTAAAAGTACTATGGTTAAATAAGATATAATTCGCGCATTATTATGTACGGTTATATATTTGAAAGAACGTTAAGCAATACACAAATTATCGTTCCAATACTGTCATGAGACTGTAGCCATAATTCAGCGTGCGTCGTTATCACTACCCCATGCCGTTAATGGCTCCAAATGAGTTGGTAACATTCAGCGCATGCAATGCCGCTAACCATTCGTGGCTTGCGGACGTGAACCAAATGAAACTTTATGAGCTAACTGAGCGGATTTACCGAAAAGTAGTATAAAGTTTCTGAGAATGGCCTAGACTGTCATAGAGGTTGAACCGATTATTCTTTATATAACAAGATTTGGAAAGAGCAATAACTAAACCCATACTGAAGTTTAAGGTTCAATAAACTACATTAAAATATTAAGTAAAAGTTAAAAATAAACAATCAAAAATACAGGAATTGTAGTGGTACTGTTTCTATGTTTGTCTTAAATTATAATTAAGTAACCGTAATTTATTCGTGGCTGTCATGAAGATTTGACCGAAATTGTATCTTTATTACCAATTGATGTAGTATTTACCAATATTAGAGCTCGGAAGGATTATTCTTATTTTCAAGATTTATTAACCACCAGGATTATACAGAGAGAAGTGTGCCTACTTATCTACCAACATAATAAAAAAAACCGGAATTGCCTTATCCAGAAAATAGTCCCTTGTGTTCACTTGAAACTAACGTGGTCCATACATTTCCTGCTTTTAGGGGAATTCACTGTAGCATTATGAGTTTGAATGAAATAACTGCATTCAAAGCACGTCCTACCGCTCATTCATCCTGATGGACAGACGGGAAAGTTTATTAGCTAACCAGGTAATTCTCGCGATTTTGTCCTTATTTAAGAGTGAGAATGAAATACGAGTAGTTGCATTAGTTATACTTTAGTAAAAAACAGTTTAACTCTTTTACTAATTAATGTTTCAAAATAGCGAATAACTCATGATTCTTCGAATATAGCCATAATTATTTATTTATGTAACACGACGTCTTCGAATAAAATTATTAGATGCGTAGAAGATCCAGTTTACTTTGTTATAAATACATTTTCCATTGCAATAATTAACAACTATCTGGATTGATCCTTTAGATCAGCTTCAATTCCTTCACATACGTTTAACTATTCGTAGAAATTGACCATAAAACAGGCCACTACACTGTTATCCGCTTTAGATGACGGAAGTTTGCACTGTCGCTTTATTAAGAGATCACTCGGTATCATGACATTCAGAGAAATGGTCGAAACTCAGTAGCTAATAAGCGTACATCGCTGGCAATTCCACGATTCACAGTGAAACGTCCAGAAGCTTTATGCCCATGACTTTGTGAGCGAGGACACAAACTATATCGCTTTATGGGTCGGAATACTCGGAATGAAATAGCTGAATTGTATGTAGTGAAGCTAACACTACTGTGAAGCAGGTGAAAGGTCGAAACTTATTAATCTGATGATACAAAACAAATTGAAACTATTAAAATCCAACAACATAAAAATCTATTTTTGTTGAATAATTATGTCAAATTCTATGCTCCGTTATGATGTATTGTGATGTTATGTAAACGAATCGTTTTCAAAAATCATTAATGTTAAAACAAGGCCTACTTAAAAATAACCAGTCAATAAAACTAACAAACTAGAACAACTGAACTAAAACTAGTAAAACAATTATCAAAACAAAAACTAGCAGACATAATTATTATATATTTTTTTAAGTTAATTATGAAATCCTTAGACGTCGTGGCAAATATTTTTTCTAAAAAAGTATCCATCCAGTAACTGTATATCGATACGGCTGAAAGGGACCATACAAAATTCAAACTTGTTTGTCTACATCAGCTCCACAAATAAATACGAACATTTCGCATATTTATTACTGCCATAGCAGACTGTTATATCTGTAAATAAATAAAACAAAAAATGCTATTGTACTAAACTGGATTGTGTCGATAAAAAATGCTATTTTTGATAAGAAAACCTAACTTTTCTGGCATAAAAATAGCGTTCGCGTTATCAGTACGTAATAATTAAATTATTTATTACGTCATCAGCAACAACAACTCGTTTCTGCCCACAGCTGGGCATGAGTTTTCTAGCAAAATGAGGAGGCTATAGTCCACAACACTGAACAATGCTAATTTGGTAGGTTTCACACATCATATGGTATCTCGCGTTTTTATTTATCGAGTAGAGTAAGTACAAACATATTTAGATTTCCATAGAAGCCATAGTCAAAGTAGATACATATTTAATAAAGTTTTTATTACTTACTAGCTTTTGCCCGCGGCTTCGCACGCGTTAAATTACATATAAACCTTCCTCTTGAATCATTCTATTTAATATTAAAAAAACGACATCAAAATTCGTCGTGTTAATTTAAAGATCTAAGCATACATAGGGACAGACAGCGGAAAGCGACTTTGTTTTATACTTCGTAGTGATAATCCACACACACGCGCGCGCACACACACTTGTTTAACATTTTTCCTTGTCTAATACCCGTATAAATAAATATATTCTTTAATTAATTAGACTTATTGCAATTATGTATAGCACACACCACTTGTCCGAGCTGCGCGAGAAAAAAGTAGGTTTCACTGAAAACCAGCAGTCGTGGTTTCCCACAGCACAGGCTGAGTGTAACCCTTTTTCGGTATCCATCCTCTCATATTATATTGTTTTACTTACCTGTAATGTTATGTTATACTGTCTGTTTGTTTTTACGTGTTACATGTATCTAGTATTATATATTGTTAAGTGTAACAGGATGTTTACCGAAATAAATGT
>DWPV01002819.1:0-16406 GCA_018251915.1 Urbanus proteus proteus
ATGATATTCGCAAACATAGATGACATGAAAATTAAAAAAAAGGTTAAAGAAATTGGTTTCAAAATGGGATTTCTAAATCAGATGACGGTAAGTACTATACAGTGCTGAGTACAAATTAGTAGCTAAGCTTATAAGAATGTAGCTATCATAATGACTTCAAACCTCTAATATAATCTATGATTAGTGACTATCAGTGACAATATTGGCAATGGTCCGAGACATTTTAAAATATATTTTATCCTAAAGTATTAGTAAATCTTCTTACAATTCTTCGTTATAAATATTCACTGTAAAAGACGTAGCTATTAAACAATAGGTTAATATATTTCTTCTCAAGTTTACTGATCTTTAATTAATTTAATTGTCTTAGTTGGTTTTAATAACCTATTTATATAAATCATATTTTATGCACATTAAGCGGTAGCAGCAACTAAATAGTAAGAGTAGCTAAGAAGGTTATTACTTACGGAATAATTAAATTAACATGCACTGGAGATCATTAACATAAAATACTCAAGGAAAACAATAAGAAACACATCGTTTTAATTACCATTAAAATTAAAAGTTTCATACATATTTTGCAGGTATTTCCTTTTTTGTTCTTTTTTATTAGGTGTTTTTTTAGGTGTATATTTTTTATTAGATGTGAAGAGCGAGAAAATAAAAATATCAATAATTTACTATAACACTTATGTTACAGAATGACTTCGCGGATAATTTTGCGTTAGAATCTGAAACTGGTAAACTGGGGACTGACATTCAAGCGGGCAAGTGTTCCTGGCTGGCGGTGACAGCTTTGCAGAACTGCAATGAAGCACAACGGAAGACATTCACTACATACTACGGCAGTTCTGATCCAGCACATGTAGAGGAGATCAAAATACTTTATGAACGACTAAAACTTCCTGAAATCTATAAACAGGAGAGATGCATGCGGTATGATGAAATAACGCGGCTCGCTCAAGATTTTAATTCGGCTTCAAGAGCACCTGAGCTGTTCTTGGGATTACTTGAAGTATTTTTGGGGAAGAAATGACCATCGCTAAAGATTACCACTAGTATATTATTATTAAATCATTAACAACATTATTTTGTGTGTTCAGCACTCTTCCACCCCAATATTATTATAAGAATAGGTATATAGTTTCCTGTTATGAGAGCGTTGAGAGGAGCTCAAAATGCTTTTTTAAATAATTGAAGTAGTAAACGAGCATGCAGTCCACCTGATGGTAAGTAGCCACGGCCGTCCATGGACATCTAATCAACCCTAGATAAGATCAAGGTCTTACCTGAGGTTGACCACAGATGTGTTGCTACCTCTGAGGACTGATTTGCAACGCCTCGGATACGTATGTCTCTATCACCACATTCTTCAGACCAGAACACAGCAGTGCTTAACACTGCAATTACTAGACAGAAATAGGTGTGGCAGTAGTATCGCTGGAGTCGAGCTACATAGAGTTCTACCACCTTTAGTTATGCCACCTTCATACTTCATATTACGGTGTCTATAGGCTATAGGGCCTGCGCACTTTTTCCGAAATAGGCTGACACAGGTTCTCTCTAGACCAAAATATTTTACTAATCTGTTAAAATTGTTAATTTAAAATAAAATTTCAAATATATGTTAAAGAAAGTATACCTGTCATAATTTTGTATCTAAGTGTACAATTTAATAAAATTATTAATTTAATACATTAAAAAAACCCGACTGAAAGAACCGAAAGAAGGATAGAAAATCTTTGTTATTATGGTAGGTATGTCGTCCAATGCATTTAATTTATTTGCGTAACAAAATATAACCTATATTTTAAGCATACGAATATGTATGGATTATTCCAGCTCAAAATATATTGTTACTTTTAGATGGCATAGCGCCACCTATCGAGTAAGTCTTTTTGGCCAAGGACAAGTTTACACGCTTTAATTATCAGAATGGTCTCACTGAGTTTGTTTTTACTTTAAAGTATAAATACAAATACATATTATTTGTATTTATAGACAGCGGGAAACCGCTGGATACAGAAGGCACAGGACCGGTTGGAATGGCGCCACTTAGGGGAGGCCTATGTTCAGCAGTGGACCTTAAAAGGCTGATGGATAGGGATATAATAAAAATATACTTTAAGAAAATGTGTTTTATTTTTGCCGTAATTATAATTAGTTCCTTTTTAAATAAAACCATTTAATTTTGCCATTTGCGACCTTTACGGTCGTAAATGTCATAAAAATAAAATTAAGCTTTCTATTATGGGTCTAAATATGAGTCTAACTACTGGTTTGGTTTGAGTCTACTACTCTATTTAGATATACATACCTAGTATTTACTACGTGTACGTATAGGTACCAATGATTAATTAAACATTTTTGGTGCAGGAGAGTACATACTGCCCGTAAAATTGTAATTTTCGTGAAAAATGTAACAGAATTGCAATTTTCGCCTTACCTACTAGTTACATAACCTACCCCAATTTAAATTTATCATTTATATTTTAGCTAGGCCGGGAAACGAACTTGGAACCCTTTGCACGTCTCCTACTCAACGCTACCGCTAATAATGAATTCCGCGTAAATGTAGTGAAAGATACCTACATTTTCAGTCAATTATAATCACAATGATAACTTAACTAGGTTTCTTTCCAACAAAATGAAGATTAAAGAATACAATAATAATAAATCAAGTTATAATTGGATGCCCAATTAAAGGAAATGTCGTATTGAAAGAAGCTAGGCACACGCTCATTGGGGTTAATCTGCGCGCTACAACAAAACTACATTCAGTATTAAACTGGATGATAGTAAGTCAGACGTGCCAACTTAATATTAGTGAAGTGAAAATCAATTAACAGGACCATAACAATGATTTCCGGAATCATAAACAAAGCAGCCAAAAGCGTTCACTTATTATGTAAAAATAATTCAATTGTGGCTCTAAGGTAATTGAATTAAATAATATTTTTTGCTCTTCAGTAGTCAAAACAGAAGATGAAAAGACTTAGAATATAAAATGTTAAAATTAATTAAAAGAGGTTAATGTTTAAGTTAAATACCTTTAATAAAGTAATAACAAACGTAATCTCTTTATTATTTTTAAATGTCATCTTTTACAGGTTGGGAAGCGGTAGATCTTTCACTGATTTAAAAAGTGAAAAGGAGATTTTTCTTGGCACCTGGCCTAAAGTCCTTAATGCTATAGCTGCCACTCCTCAATTTACAGATATACCCGATTTTGATAAAACAATCAAACAGGTAAAATATTTCAATTGCATTACGACATTACGATACGGGTGACCTAAGTTGTCTATTATTGCACGGCATTTAGCACCCTCGCTAAGTCATTTCCTGATTAGCGATTTCTATCATGGAAATAATTATACCTACAATTAATTTGTAAAATAAACGATACATACTTCTAATTAATCATAAAATAAGATTTTAGATTATAATATAACTAGTGGCGCATGTGCTGATGGACTGTCGACGATAATATCGTACAAATATTTGGAAAGGCCGGAAAAGATCACTGAGGAATCTTTGGAATTGTGCCGCATTTTGGGATGGTGTATGGAAATGGTAAATATTTTTATTTAAGTTAATGAAGTTTAATTAACAGTAACAGCATTATTAAGTGTCCACTGTAACCAATTAACATTTATAAACATAACAGTTTATTAAAGGATGGCAAAGTCTATCACAGAAGTCACAGATGAGCTTAAGGATGATAAGTATAAGTTTAAGGATGTTAATAACTCAGTAAAACGTTTGAGGGTATGAAAGAATACAATAAAAGAATCAAACTTACTTAACATTTACTTAGAGTGGGGCAAAAGAATAATGTTTTTAACCACATGAGCAGAACCACGAAACTTTCTATACTTCACCTATATACCATAGGTAAGAGTATATGATTATTATTCTGAAATAGAAGATAGGGTACAAGTTTTTAAAAGGTAGGATCACCGGATAAGTAGGTATGCGTCTAATTGACCTGTTAGCTTACAAGATAACTAATAATATGAATAACCTTCGAAGAAACATGTTAGCCCTCACCGACAAACCTTTCAAACCCTATCATACGACTAGCTCTACCTATGACCATATTTGTTATGATATATAGGTACTTAATTAATTAATTTATGGCATAGGTATACGGGGAAATACCTTTTTAACTCGCAATATTCAAATGTTGCGTATAAGTACTGTTCAAAAGTTACAATACTGATATCTTTATAGTAATTAATATAATTTAATTATTTTCTGCAGGTTCAAGCTTACTGGATCATTTTAGATGATATCACTGACCAATCTGTGACACGTCGAGGGAAACCTTGTTGGTACACGTTGCCAGATGTCGGAATAAGAGCTGTTAACGACAGTGCTATTATCTACGGCATCATATTCAAATTCTTGAAGGAAAACTTCGAACATATGTCGCAGTTTCCAAAAATTATGGACCAATTTAACGACGTAATTATTTCTCATATTATTTGTTTTTGCCAGGTTCTACGAAAATATTTGGCATGTCTACTGCAAACTGAGAATGATCTTTAGGTATTATAGGTATTATTGGGCATCGTGCTTGTAGGACTTCGGCGAAGGTCCAATGGAGTTTCCGGTGCCCTCCAATGTCGAGCGCTGAGGACTGCCACCAAGGTTTTAGTACAGTAATTGATACAGAAATGACAATATCATTATTGTGTGTCCCTATTTTAATGTGTGTAAAACTTGTATAATTAAAATACATTTTCGGAGATTACGCAATACATTTTCCAATGGTGTCTTCACTTCGAGATAGATGTATGACGATTTGAAGAATATCAAAGGAGACAAGTAGGACTAGGAACCTCCACGGTTAAAATTCCATCTTAACAAGCGCAATCGCGCGAGTAAAAAGTCTACAAGGAGTAATTATTGGACAATAATACTGGTTAAAACTTCCTTATTCTGGTAATAAAACGTGAAAGGTACTTAAACTTGTTTCAGGCTTTAATTTATACAGCCGCTGGACAACATTTGGACTACACAATGAAATATCAAAAGGAAAAGAATTATATACAATTTACGTATGAAAATTACGATGTTATTGTGAAGTATAAAACTGGCCATTACACACATGTTCTACCCGTTTACCTGGCCATGATATTGGCCAATATAGATGACTTGGAAATTCTTAAAAAAGTTAAGGAAATTGGTTATAAAATCGGACGCTTACATCAAATGCAGGTTTGTATTGCGATTGAATTGTGATTTAATAAGATACTTAATTGTATTTATAGAAAACGTTAGGAAAATGAATTACACTGCACTGTAATTCTAATGCCTTAAACTTAAAGCACGAATAGTCATTGCTAGTAATGCAGCCACCATCGTAGAAGCACACAACACAGCAGCAGTCAATACTACTGATATTATCTACTTAGGTAAGAATAGGTGCGACGGTGGCCTGTGGATGGTGGTGACGAGTCGAACCATAAACGGTTCTAAAATAATCATAAATATGAATAGATTACGAAGGTCATGATCTACATGACCTTTATAATCTTTTATAAAGAAGACAAGGAATTAAGTCACTATAATCACAGTAAAAATAAAAGTTTAAAATTGAATGAGATTTTTACATAATTGCTGCCTTTATCTTGCTCGTATAAAGCTAGAAGAGAAAAAGAAGACACGAGCTCTTAAGAAAACCATAATAATTTACAGCAACTTATATATTACAGAACGACTTCTCGGACATTTTTACCTTAGAGACAGAAACTGATACACTGGGTACAACAGACGGAAATCTAAATTCATCTATGATGGGAACTGATGTTCAAGAGGGCAAGTGTTCCTGGCTGGCAGTGACAGCTTTGCAGAACTGCAATGAAGCACAACGGAAGACCTTCACAACATACTACGGCAGTTCTGATCCAGCACATGTAGAGGAGATAAAAAAGCTTTATGAACAATTAAAACTTCCTGAAATATATAGACAGGAAAAGCGCATGCGGTATGATGAAATAACCCGTCTTGCCCAGGATTTCAATTCCATTCCGAAAGCTCCTGAATTGTTTTTAGAATTACTTAAATTATTCTCGGGAAAGAAATGATTGTTTTATAACATACATTTTAATTTTATTAAATCGTTTGAAGTAATAAGTTGTTTGTTTTTCTCTTTTGAACAATATTCGTGATTAATATTGTCCCTTGGCTCTTACCTTATCGTATTTTAATACTTTTTATTGGCCAACTATATATTTTTATTTCTAAGTATTAGCCAAAGTAGAAAGCCAATGTATAAATAAATAAACACTATATAAATAGTAGTAGTGTATAGAAAAAGCGGGGCCGCCGGGGACTGGAGGCCGGAGTTTTCTTGCACTTTTCATACAGGATTTTCCGAGCTTGTTGATATAATTATATACAAGAATTGCTCGTTTGAAGATATTAGATTTGATTTTATAAGTTCACGAATTTTTGCCGCAACCTGGCATAAAAAATGTAAAAGATACGTTAAAGAACTAGAATAATATGTTCAATATGTCTGTTTGTTCAACATTGGTGCTTTTCAGAAATCATCGGCTACTGGTATGTACTTTCGGCGAAGGTGGGATTTTCGACCAAAGCTAAATATTCGATCGGAAACTACTAATTAATAAATTCCGGGTAAGTCCTAGGTGAATGTAGAGGGTATTACTTCAATGTAATTATTCAATTAGACGGACCGTCTTTCATTTCAAGGATTTCCTTTCAAAGAGAATTAAAATTGAGGTTCCATTTGTGTATACGATTTTTAATAAAGTGCCTTTTTTGTAGGAAAAAAGTAGCAAAAATTCCTTCCATGTAATGGTTGAAATGCCTCAGGTGGATAGGTATGTCACCCTAACTAACCTTTCCCTTCAAACCACATTATAGCACTGCTATTATTAGGCAGAAAAAGTATGGTGCTGAAGTCGAACCAGGAAAAGGTTCTACCATATTTAAAAATCATAATATCCAATTTCAATTAATAATCTAAATAAAAAAGTGACAACACGCTCATTGAGGTCAATCGCGTGCATGTTCAATAAAGCTACATTCAGTGTTATACTGGATGATAGGTAAGACGTGCCAACTCAATATTAGTGAAGTGAAAATCAATTAATCAAAACAGAAACATCACTATGATTTCCGGATTCATAAATAAAGCAGCCAGAAACGTTCATGTATTATGTAAAAAGAATTCATATGTGACTCAAAGGTAACCAAGTTATATATTTCTTATACGCTGAACTATTTATTTACTTGCTAAGTAGTAGTAACAATTTAGTCTAAATTTGTCTATATTTATTTTCTAGTATTTGAATTTGAAAACAAAGTACCTATATATGGGATTTTTATTTTTTTATTTTTGTAAGACGAGGTTATTTATTCTATGAATACGAAGAATTACTTAACGAACTATTATATTTAAGTTAGAATCAATAAATAAACAACAATAATATAACACAACTGCCTACGATACGGAGCGGTCTAATGCAAGAAAGATACCAGATCCGAACCTTTTTCAAGCGAACATTGAAATAGTAAATTATTTTCTAAGTATTATTTTCTTTGTATTTGGCTTTGTGTATTTCTATACGTCGAATATGTACCCATAGCACACAGATTCCCAGAATTAGATTGAAGAATACGTTTAGAATCCCTCTAATTATTTATTTATCAAATATCCTTAATTTATTGTCTCTCATTATTTTTTTTAATATTTCAATGTGATGAAAAAAATGTATCTTATTTGTATAGATGGTGTACAAATAAGGTTTTAAATTTATTTTCATAAATATTTGAATTGACATTAAATAAATAATAGTTGCTGCCCCAATTAAAAAACTATATAGTTTTTTAACATACAGACCAAACAATGTGTTTGATATGACACTGTTCATTTATTAAGGTGATAATACGTGAGTAAGATTAAGATCTTACTGACATACTTTAAGTTACATTAAATAATTTAAACCAATTAAGTGCAAAATATTTCAGATCCTATCACAAAGGAATTCGGTTTTATTTTGTCTTTAAAACGTGTGACATTTTTATATCCCTATACATAGCAAAAGTAACAAACATAGATATAGATATAGAGATACCTATAGATATGAAATTATCTCCGAATAGTATAAGAATGCTCGCCCTATTTGGGGTCGAATTTGCGAGCTAAGCGTGGCTTCGATAAGCTTAGTTCATCTACGGAGCTCATAGTTGCGAATCACGTCATGCAATGAAATTCGATTTTGAGCTTTTGAATGAGCCTACAGTAAAGGACAGTACGAAAAACTAGGTATTAATAACAGAAATAACTCTAATCTTACGATCTTACATTTAGATTTGCGTGGAGCGCCTACACCACGCTACAATTTTCCTGTTAATACATAGAAACGTAACTAAGTTTAGGTAGATATTCAACAATTTGACACACATGTGCACATATAGACAGCCAGAATGACGGTGTTGTATAATATACCACCGCCACACCTATTTCTTCTTAGTGACATTAGTGCTAAGCACTGTTCTTACGGTACTTACCCGAGGCGTTTCAACTTAGTCCTCTAGGGTAGCATTTGTTGCCTACCTCCATGTAATAAAAAAATATAAAGAGGGTAAAGGTATGCAGGGCCCCACTTTGTACAAATAATGTAAATATTGTAAATTGCGATAAATTCTATATTTGACACATTAAAATGTGAATCAACAGACAACTCCATGTGACGTCGACACCATGGATGCATAAATACGATAACTGACTGACTAATCCTGAATCAGAACAGGAAGCTAAATTGATTATTAAGATGCCTGGCCAATGACCGTGCTTTGCTTATATATTTTAACGACTGTGATATATTTTTTCACAGGATGGGAAGCAATAGATCGTTCACCGATTTTAAAAAAGAAAAGGAGATTTTTCATAACGCCTTGCCTAAAGTTATACACAATATCAGCTATATTGCTTGTTCTCAATTTACAGATATACCCGAATTTGCAAATACAATACAACAGGTAAAATGTTACTAATTCATATTGATATATCATGTCCAAGGTTAACAAGATTAATTACTTGTCAACTGCAGACAAAATAACTAGGTACCTTACAATAAAGCTGTTCAAAATAAAAATAAAACATACATACCTACTGTTAATTATAATTAATACTAAAGTAAAAGATTTTAGATTACACTCTAACTGGAGGCAAATGTACTCGTGGAGTATCGACCATATTAACGTATAAATTTTTGGAGAAGCCAGAGAAGGTCACTGAAGAATCTTTGGATATGTGTCGCGTTTTGGGATGGTGTGTGGAAATGGTAAAAACTTTTCAATTTTCATTTTAATAGATTACGGAGTCACACTAAAACAAAAACCCAGTCGCTTTCTTTGTCCTTATATCCCTATGTATTCTTAAATCTTTAAAACTACGCAACAGATTTTGATACGGTTTTTTTAATAGATAGAGTGATTGAAGAGGAAAGTTTATATAGCTAGTATAGAATAATTCGCAAATTTAGGACTTGATATTTTACTAATTTTATTTTGTTGTACAGTTCCAGGCTTACTGGATAATGCTTGATGATATCACTGACCAATCTGTGACACGCCGTGGAAAGACTTGCTGGCATATGTTGCCAAATGTTGGCACGAGAGCTGTTAACGACAGCGCTCTTATCTATGGGATCATGTTAAAATTCCTGAAACAAAATTTCGAGCATTTGCCACAGTTTCCAAAAATTATGGCCCAATTTGACAACGTAAGTAACAAAAAATTTACTTATAACTCTCTGAACTTCATGAACGTGTTAAATTTATTCTGTTTTTGTTTGAAATGAAAGAAAGCAACTTCCAAATCCGGCACGAAAAATATTCTCACTATAACAGGTACTTCATCAATCTAATGACTCCAATTATTATATATCATAATTTTATTATACATCTGTTTATTACCTATCTAACTTCTAAAACGGACATTTTTGTTATGGATACTCCGTACCGTGCCGATAGGTAATGAATTCCTGTATCATAAATACTACAAAAATAAATTGGTTCATGTCTCTAAAACATGTTTTCAAAAATGACTAGATATTTTTTCCTGTGAAGTAAGTAAAAATAAAATTACATTTTTACTATCGTAATAAAACGTGGCACTTAAACATGTTTAAGGCTTTAATTTATACAGCCGCTGGACAACACTTGGACTACACAATGAAATGTCAAAAGGAAAAGGATTACATACTATTTACCGATGAACTTTATGACGTTATAGCGAAGTACAAAACTTCTTATTACACACACGTTCTACCAGTTTACCTTGGCATGATATTAGCGGACATAGATAACAAGGAAATTCTTAGAAAGGTTAAAGAAATTGGTTACAAAATGGGTCATTTACATCAGATACAGGTTTGTATTAAACGATTTAATAGTGATAAAAAAAACTTAAATTGCCCTAGCTAATTGAAAGTATCAAATTAATCAATGTTATCTTGTTAACATTTTTACTTTATTAGTTTAACACATAAATCATTGAGATACTTTGGTACATCACAATATCTCAATGACATAAATAGATTCTTTGATCTTTGATTTGAAGATTTTGAAGAAACAGATTATTATAAAATGATATTGTAACCTGTACCAATTGTAAGTTAGCTCATATTACAGAATGACTTCACGGACATCTTTGCGTTAGAATCTGAAACTGGTAAACTGGGGAATGACATCCAAGAGGGCAAGTGTTCCTGGCTGGCGGTGACAGCATTGCAGAACTGCAATGAAGCACAACGGAAGACATTCACAACATACTACGGTAGTTCTGATCCAGCACACGTGGAAAAAATAAAAACACTTTATCGGCAACTAAAACTTCCTGAAATATATAGACAGGAAAAGCGTATGCAGTATGATGAAATAAGCCGCCTTGCAGAAGATTTCACTTGTATTCCAAGAGCGCCTGAACTGTTTTTAGGATTGCTTCATCTATTCTTGGGAAATAAATGATATGTTTACTAAAAGTGAAGAGTGCCTAGTAACTACAGAGTGTTTCGAGTGTATAATTAATAAATTAATAGTTTTAGTTTTTGTAATATTTTTGCTCCTGTGTTTGAATTTATAATACTATTAGAAATTAGAAATCAAGAAATATCGAAACTTATTGTTGTTGTCTGAGTAAAATACCACAAAAACTGCAATTAAACGAATACTGTGTTGTGTTCGTACACTAGGTCCGATTGCAAGGCCTTCCTTTTTCCCGCGCAAACAGATCGTCATAATCTCCACCAATCATAGAGCCCCTAGATGACGTAACAAAATCTAATTGGTTTGACTATGACTATAAGATGTAGGTATGGGCCCAAACGTAAACGAGCTTAAACGAGTAACTTTTCACTAAACGTAATAAGCTCGTAATGGGGGTACTGTACTGTGCTGTGAGGATGGATGGATGGATGGATGTTTGTTACTCTATTACTTAAGAACGGCTAAATGGATCAGGATGACTTGGTACAGAGATAGATTGTAGTCTGGAATAACATATAAGCTCCAAAGCATTGCCTTTTGCACATGCTACCAAACAGCGGTGGCAGCGAGCGCCGTGAGACAAACGCAAAAAAATCGGTCGAGCCGTTTGGGTTGTAGACATGTAAAACGTTTCCAAGAATTCCAAGAAATGAACATATATAAAAATATACATACATACACTAGAAAAAACATTCCTTTCCTGACGCAGTCGAGTAATAATCTTAAGTTAAAAAACAAGCATCCACGGCAATAAAAATATAATAAATAATTGACAGGATTAACGTCACTGTCAGTGTCATATCCAAATTATTGACATAACATGACAGTGACAATGACAAATGACAACAAAGCAAGCGGAAGGTAGACGTCGTTCAATGTCGTAGACACAGTGAGAAAGTATTTTATCAAGTGAAAGAAGAGTAAATCACATCTAAAAGTTTAACACCTAAGACGTGTTATGTGTATACGTTAATTATAATAATGTAGCTTAGTACATTTAATACAAATCATTGTAACGTATTCGATTGTTGATTCCAATAATTAGCCAATTAGAATTTTAACATTCGAAAGGTACAGGTAGTCGTTTATAATTAAACGCGCATAAATAAATTCGGTCGGCGAAAGTTGTGGCCTACTAGAATATGAATAAAATTAGTAGGTTTTTCGGTTTAGCTAGCCAAGGCGCCAGAGCGTGTGGAAAATGTATCCAGTCCAGGTATGATAATTTTTTATTTATTTATGGTTTTTATTGAGACTTAGTTTAAAGTAAGCCAGCTAGCGATGCGTGTCTATTTCATGTCCCACATATTTGTATGCTTGTTAATATTCATTTATTTCATGTCAACAATTTCACAATTTAAAATATAAACATTGGTGCTAGCCAGAATTATATTATACAAAATATATTTTACTGTTTACTATATAAACAAATGCCTTACACTTTTGAAGTCAAATATTTTTACTGTATTTTTATAAATAAGTGTAAGTGGATTTCTAACTATTAACTTTCCTAATATGTGGCATAAGTTATTAAGACAAAACAGTTAAGATATTATTTATATAAAAACAAGGTGATCACCATTGTTTCACCCATGTTAAAAGAGTAAAAAGGATTACATATCTAGGTAAAACTGTACTTTACGACCCGTCGAATTTAGGACCATTAGGACGTCTAAACGTAGGATACCCTGTGACTGCAGCCGCATTTGTGGCCTACACACACTAATGCTTTTTTCCGAAATTTAAGTAGCCTATGTTACACCTTAGATCTTCATCTATCTTCCAGTGAAAGTCCCGTCAAAATTGGTCCAGCCGTTTAGAAGAATACCTCAGCCAAACAGACAGACAAATTTTTTTTTAAATGCATTTTTGTTATAGGTATCGTGTACCCTATCACATACATTGAGTAAAATATTGTGACTTTGAAATCCGAAACAGACATTTAAATTTTATTTATTTGTACAGATTAGGAACTTGCAACGAATAAGTCTCAAGTAAATAAGCATAAATATGTACTATCTATGAATATAATGTAGGAACAATGTCAAATTTTTATTTCTCTTAATGGTATAATAAATATTGCTTTATACAGTTTATACAAAGTAAATTTCGCAAGATAATCACCGCATCACAATTACTTTTTATGCGATGGTGATATTATAACAACATCGTAGAAACAAACAGAAGTCCGCTCTAGACCTGATTTTTTTATATCTTTTATAAATTTAAGCTGAAATATGATTGTAGTCAAATCACTTTAGAGACGTTTTTGCATTAGTAGTATTGTAATACAAACAGTAAGTAAAACCGAAATAAACAAGTTTGCGTTAGGTACCACATATGCATAGTTGCATAGCAGTAAATGTCTCTAAATTTATTGATCTGTACTTAACAACACACGTACTGTAATTCTTTTGTAGTTGTGAAACTATTAAAAAGTTTTATATTTGCAACAATTAACGAAATATTTTTAAATAGTACCTCCATCTTCATTGTGTGTATATGTAGCACTTATATTTTTGCCATCCTTGACCACAGACCGTACCCAGTGTTCGTAACACCATTCATTAAAAGGTTAATGATCCAAATATTTTCCACCACTCACTGACACATTATGGTATTAAAATGTATGAATGCATTCCTTAATATGTTTTCTAACAATAACTTGATGACATTAGTAATTATCTTGTGTAGGTATTGTGATTTGAATGTGTGTGTATGTATGTATGTACATACATACGTATGTCTGACTTGTGTTTCACATAACCATACAGAATGTGTTATTTTTCTAATCTTTTTGCAGCATCGTAACTGTTTACAGTATTACAATACTGTATTACAATGAATTGGCAATAAAATCATAATTTCAAGCATAAACTCAAGTGGTTTATTTGTAGCCACTGAAAAGGTCCACTATTCATTTCCTGCCTCCATTATCAGATCCTCATTACAGAGACCAAACTATTGGGCACTAATAAACACAACATATAAGCTCAAACTCTAGGGCTTTCCTCAAACATGAGGAAACTCAAACCTCAGGTTTATCAGTATTTGCTGAAGTTTCCCATCTATCTCCTGACTCCGCCATCAGATAAGTCTAAGGTTGTCGGCAACCCATTAATGTCCCACTGCTGGGCACGGGTCTCCTCTCATAGTGAGAAGGATGTAGGCCTTAGTCCACCGCCTAGTGCGAATTGGTAAACTTCACACACCTTTGAGAACTTTTGGGAACTCTCAGGTGTGCAGGTTTCCTCATGATGTTTTCTTTTACCGTTGTAGCAAGTCCAAGATTATTATCATATCACCTGAATTACATATAGGTAGGTAACATTTAACTGATTACTTGATTGACTTAAAAAAACATTATGTTGTTTGTACCAAGTCAAATTGAGCACAGTATGCTATAGTTCATTACATAAATACAATGATCTGATATGATTCAAAAAGAAATGTCTTGAACTTTTTATTTCGAGAACACTGCAATTACCTTTACAAATGACTGTATTCAAGTTAACAAAACCTGGATGGCTGATACCAAATCTGTACTATGCAAAAGGTTATCTTGATGCATATTGAATAACAGACAATGTTATCAATATGTATTCAAAACTCATCTAAATCATATGACGTATGTATGTAAATATTGTAAATGCATATCCATAACAATCTTTTCAGTTGGCTTGTGTCTCTTTGTGAGTGTGGTTGGCATAATGTTTATTTGTAAAGTTGTGCGTTGTTCAAATTTTCATATAACAAGCCTGAGGAGCAAAAGTACTCAATACAGGTATATTTTTAATTTTAATATTTATACACACTTAAACAAAAATAGATAAAATTATACTTACGTCATGCTTTATGATGTGAACAACAATATACATAAATTTAATAAGTAATTAGAAATAAATAATTTTCATGTAGCTATTTCACTTACTTATTGTTTTAAATTGTTGTAGATATGGTATGATTAAAACCGTGGTAAGGTGGTATTACAATTTTATTTTATTGAATACTTATGAACTCCTTTTTGTGACAGTTCATAACTCCATAATGATAGAATTGTATATTTTGATATTGTACGGGATGTCTATTCAAATTCAGCTCGTAACTTTAAATTTATAAGTTCTTCATACATACTTATGCATTTTCCTTTCCCCGCCCTATTTCGGCTATTTCCTTTTTGTCTTTTTTTAGCACCTACAAATACAATATTGCCAGAATGATTAGGTCAGTTTATATTATATTGACATTATTCTTGTTTAAATAAGACAATAAAAGAATTATAGTCTGGTTCAGAATTAGGCGTCCAAAATGTAAACAAATCAATGTCAATGTCAAAAAATGATTACCGGGATAGTAAACCTTTTGTTTTAGAAGTATGATTTCTGACAATATAAATATCAAATTTTTTAGTCTTTATATTGCGTTTTTTAATTCTTGTTGTTATTGGTTTATTGTTCAAGTGATATTGTTGCTAATTTTAAAGTTATTTGTAAATATTTATATTTTTTCTTTGTAATTCATTCGTTTAATTTAAGATATTTTATATGAATATTGTATGAAAATGGAAGCCCAGCGTAGTCTCTTGAAAGCAGAAGCAATATCTCGCTGTGAAAAAGAAACTGTCTCCGATTTTTAATTTTAGAAAAAAATGTTTCTAAAATAAAATGTTTACAATTCCGGTAGGGGAGAACGGGCACAATGGGAACATTAAGGTTTAAAAATTGATAAAACTCATAATTTTGCTAATTTAATTGTACCTACTTAAATTAGCTAAATTATAATTTTGTAAATAAACAGTATTTCCAGCAAACAACTTTTTGATGCACCTGAAATTTGACGCACGGATATCGGATATAAGTTATTTTGTGCGCTTATAACATTGACAAAAACATGTACTATACGCTGTTTATAAAGTTAGTTTCGAATAAATTAAAATGAAGGCAAAGAATAAATTAAAAGTGAAATTGACTTTTTGAGCCAATATTATATTGAAGGCTTAAGTTACCCAAGTTGATAGAAGTGTCCCAGATATATTTTTTTCTACATACATAATCACATGTATTAAAGTTATTACGTTGAAATACTATTTAAAATTTAACCCCTTTTTGATGGATGTTACCATTAAAATAAGCAACACCTCGTATCGATAATAATAATAATTACACTGGTCTGCAACAAAATCCTCCTTTAAATGAAAATATGACGAATAGAAGGAGTTGGACCTCATAAAATCAGATTTGCTTTTCATTTTTTGCTATCACGTATAGGTTTTTTAACGATTTTTAATAGCTCTATATTATGTTTTTGTTTGTAGTTTTTGCTTTATCGATTTTTCAGTTTTGTCATATTTACATCCACAAAAACGGTTTATATCAATT
>DWPV01002820.1:0-16406 GCA_018251915.1 Urbanus proteus proteus
TTTAACATCCGTAATTGAATTTACACGTCGATAGCTCTTTTAATTTTATATTACATGTTTATAAGAAAGTATTAATCTTAATTGTTGAAAGCTAATCAAAGATTTTTAAAATAGCAAATGAACAAGTTTTCATAAAATATAGTTAATAAGTATTTCTGTTCATTGCATTTTATACAGTCTATGGCTCGCGTCATAACAAAATGTCAAAGTCAACTTCCGTCCGCCATGGCAAGTTGATTCGGCTTTGACGTGTAAAAATAAAGCTTCATCAAGCTTATTATTTTCAGTTTTATATAACTCCGTTTACAATATAATTGCTTTGGTTCTGTTTAGTCATTATTTTTGTGGTTATATCAACGTATAGCCGATTGTTGATTATCAAAAAATGGATGAGGAGATGACCAGTGTAAAGGCGGTAAAACCGTTCAGAAATGCGCATAATAAATTCGAGAAAACAATCAATTATAAGTTTCAAGCTAGAGATAAGGTGTTCGAACCGTTAACCACGAAGAATGCAGTGAAGTTTCTGCTAGAAGGGACTTTGAAATATAAAGTTTGTAGGTACTGTTTGAATGTAGCGTCCCGATTATCGGAATTGGATGAAATATTCGAAGTGGGGCGTAAAGGTGCTATTTATAAGGTTACTCTTAGGGATATGATCGCAAGCGTCCATCCCTTCAAGGTACGTCTTGAATTCTTACTAATAATTCTTATAATATTCCAATTAAGATACACTTCAGGTTAATGGCATTAGCAATTGCACTTTTCGGTTCGATAACGAAGGCATCACAGACAGGCCTATATCTTGCTGATAATACTAGTGTTAGGGCACATCAGCCCTTTGTTTACACGGTATGGTAAGGAAAATGTCAGATTAATTACTCCTCAGGAGTAGAGAAGCCCCCGTGGTCAACCATTGATAAGGTTCATTTTGTCTGGGGTTGATTATTAATGTAATGGCAGTGACCAATTTTGATCAGGTGGACATTCTCATTGCCTACTTCTGTTAAACAAAACAAATTGAATGCAATATGTATACACTTATCTATTTGGAAGTTCCATAATACTTAGACTTTTATCGAGAGTTATCTTTTTTTTTTCTTTAGTCTTCAATATACCCTTTCAAAGCATTATAATATATTAGTATATATGTATGAAATTGCATATGTCTTCAATACGTTTTTGATGTGACACTTTTCTATTAAAGTTATTATAAAATTACTATGTGACCTCTTTTATTTAATTAACACCTTTAAATTGTTAATTTTCAGGTTATCAACGATCCAAACTTTCCAGACAAACTGTGTGGAACGTGTGTTGACAGTGCAATCAGTGCGTATTTATTTGCACAACAATGTGAAAGAGCTGAGCGGGCGCTGCGTAACTGTTTTGAAGACATTTATGAGAAATTTGAGAAGCTAGACCCTTTGGAGAGAGGCAAAAAACGAGGCAGACAAAAAGCAAATCCAAACACAAATATATTGTACACTGAACATGAATTAGTTATAGATTACGCAGAACCTATCATTAATATCATTAATTTAGGATCAACAAGCATAGAGAGTGATGGACAAATCAATGAATTAGAATGCCCCAAGTGTTGGCAGGTGCTACCAACCATAGAAGCTTTGTTAAACCACGACAATTTACACCCGAAAAACATGTGGTTCAATTGCAAACTGTGTGGCCAATCGTTTGTCAAACAACGTCACTACAAGAGACATATTAAGGACGTACATCAACACGGAACTATTATTTTGGAACGCACAAACACAAATTTCAAGTGCAATGAATGTGGGTTCATGAGTTGTAGCGTCAGCCAACATTTACAACATATGGAGAAACATAAATTTAAAACTACGTTCAAAAACCTCATTGACAGAAAAATGAATGAAATGTGTGCTATGTGCCTCGAAAAAGGAACATGTATGGTTCATTTGAATGAAGCAATACATTTGAGTGGAGGTTATCCAGGTCTGAATAACGAGCAGTCTATATCTAATATTGTCTCCTCAACGTTTCCTGAGGTAAGTTATTTTTGGTTACTAATTTTTGACAATCTTCTGTCATAACTTTACTAAGACTAAATCGTTAAGTAATATTTTTAACACAAGGTTTCTAAAAATGGAAGACCAACATATTAATTAATCACCATGTCATTGTCATTGATTATTTTTTAAACTTCATTTGGCTATTGGCATTAATCATCAATAAGGTGTGATCAAACATTATCAATATTTTAATATAATGTATATTATGTTTATTAAAAAGTATTTTATGTAATTTTAGGGTCTACTACCCTAAAAGTACATAACATACTTTATTTATAGGTGTAGTAATTATATTTTTGAGTGTTATCCAGTCATCTTTAGTCATGTGTGTGATATTGTATATGGTTTTAGAGAAAATCATACAAATATCAAGAATTGCTCATACCAACACGAGCCAACATTATGACAATTACAAGAAGGATGGACATTAACCGAGGGAAGAATTTTACAGCAATATACGACAAAGACAGGAAAATATTTCGCTTTTGCAATCCTATAATAGTTTCTACACTTAATATTGAATTCGATACTCTTTATATATTTATTTTGTCAGAACCGTACATACTTACTGAGATAGGTTCATTTCAAATAAATAATTCACTTATCACTGAAACTTACGTTCCTCCTGCAATTTCTAATGTTACTATGAGTCAAGAAGTTAGTAATGTTGCTAAACTAAATTCAGTAGCACACAATACTACCATCACTGTTAACAATACACCATTCAAAGAGGCAATTGTAGAAGAGGACTTGCAATGTAATTCTAATGGAACTGAGCATGATATTGACGTTGATGATCCACAAAAGAATGAAATTCAATTGTGTCAAACTTGCTGGATTTTTAATAAGCCATCATGCAAAGAATGTATTGAAAAACTGCAAAATCCTGCTCTTGATAATGATGACAAGAAAACTACAGGTATTGAAGTAGTTGACCAAGATAAATGCAAAAATTGTTGGCTTTTTGAAACTGTTGGACAATGTAATACTTGTAAGAAAATACTAAAACGAAACACTGAAAATACCAGTCCTGATAATTGTAATGATAACATGAAACAGAATGATGATAACTGTATTTCTAAATATAGCATAACCACCGAATATGAACTTGGCGAAGAAAAGCCATTGAAGTCTACAGTTATAAAAGATACAAGGAAAAGAAAATCTGATCTAGAAGTATCGGTAACAAGAAAAATGCAGTGGCAATGTCGCATTTGCCTAACTAATAATTACAAGAACAGGGATACATGTTTCTGCTGTGAATTTGACACTTGCCTGCTGGATAGGAAAGTGAAATTCAATTTTGGGAAGTATACAAATGTTTTTGGAATTCCAAAAGTTGAGGATGTCATTCCCAAAATACAAGAGATTAATGATAATTCAGTGACTAACACAAACAATATCGGAAATCCAAATTTACTTGCAACAAGTTTACAAAGTAATCCAATAATTCCAAGTACCCAAAATGCAGACATGTGTATGGATGTTGAAATGAACGCAAATGAAATGGAAGCCCCATTTGAAAAGTTCAATCTAATCACCAAAGATGAATCTATGGAAGTTTGCTATGAAGAAGACACTGCTTCAAATGCTCTGGCATTAAATTTGCCTGCAAACACACACTTCAATACATCTATAATTAATATGCCTATACCAAGTGTAAATAGCCTAGCATTTACCAATGCACCTATCGCACCATTTAAGTTTAATATCGGCATTGGTACAAATATGAGAGAGAAATACAAAAGGAATATGAGACCTTTGAGAAGAATCGCAAATAAAGGACATAAGTAATTTATCTATTGATCACAATATTGCTAAAATATTAAATTATAAATTATAGAAAAGAACTAAAACTATATTCTATGCTATATTTAGAATCTCACCTTTAGAATAAAAGTGTTGTAAATGAAAGATATGCAGCAGCGTCTTCCTGTGTAACACACACTGCTGTCACCAACACCCATGCCTCTATGGGAATGTACCCATGTTACGTGACCCGCTCAAAGGGGGACAGGGTCTTTAGAAATACCACGCTTAGCGAAGCGAGTGGTTTCGTCATATAGTTAATAATCTCTAGGAAAATTTCACGTTTTTTTTGAGCCATTTCTTTTTGCTTTTTGTTTTCAAAAGAAATATTTCACTCATGCTTCTTATTACTACGCGCAAATTCTAAGGCAGTCTTAGCAAATAATATTGGTCACGGAATGGTGAAAAGTTAAAAAAATTGTAAAAATGGTTCACGTAGTATAGGTACATTCCCTAACGGAGACAAATGGCAAGCACTCCAAATAGGGTAGGCCTATGTGCAGCTGTGGATCTTGAAGGGCTAATGGTTAAAATAATTATAAATTTGAACCATATGTCATACCTTAATCTGGTTCTCAATCTGAATAAAAAATTCTTTCATTGAATCTTATAAGAGTCAATGTTGTATAAGATAATATGCCATCTTAAAATATGTTTTGCTTCATATTAACATAATGTACTTGTACATTGTTTAGGTTGCCAGTTTGTTACACTTACATCATTATAATTAAAGGTGACATGTATTATTAAAATTAGGGTCCTGTAAGTTGCTATTTATTGTAATCCATATCATATAAAATTTAATGTTTAAGATTGATGTATGTTATGACAAAGATTAAAAGGTAGAGTTTGAAAACATGACTAGTACAGAATAAATGTTACATTATTGAGATTAATACTGTACCAGGCGTGAATAAGTAGACAAGTCGATAATGCTAATTTTTAGGACAGCCATTTTTAACTTCGAGTTTTATCTGTAAATTGTTGTTCTTGTTTTAAATACTTTTTATTGCAATATTATTACCTTCGTTGGAATTTTCGGATAACATAAGCATATATATTAATAAATTTACTGTATTTGGACAGACCTAATGTAAAATAATTAATAAAAATTAAGGTACGGAAAAACCCAAAGATTGTTACATTAATGAGATTAAAACACCAAAGATTGTTTTTAAGAAATGTTGTTAATAAAATAATATCTATTTAAACAGTATTATGTGACAATGGACATCGCCATTCCGTGTCACTGTTTTTTCAAAATGGCGGAATTAATTGCTATATAGATATACAAAAAAGTTTGATTTAATTTTTAGTGTGTCAGGTTTTTATCCATAAGTATATTTACTATACTTACCAATGTGATCTAATCTATCACACATACTGTATGAATAGAATAAGAAGTTCTAATTAATATAATTGATACAATAAGTTAATGTTATGCAATTATCTTTTTCTCTATCAAAGTGCTTGTTGTAAACACTATATACATTTTAAGAATAATTAGATACCATGATTTAGAAAACAGAAAAGGGAAAGAAGATAGAAGTGGCATATAAGCCGATTATGGGAACCGCTGTAGCCAAAACAGACACATAAAAACCATTAATCATATTCTTACCACTAAGAAACCTGCATTTTTATTGGTTGTCTGTTCTCAACACGAATAGTCGTGACAACCATGTCTATATAACCAATTATATGCCTTCGGTATAATGTAATAAGTGAGATTTTTGTGTGAACAATAAACTAAGTGACATTAACGTACAGAATGTAGTTAAAAAATGGTTGAATCGCTTAAACATGGCTATCAATATGGCAATTTAATTTGGACGTTATCTCAAAATAACTGAGTAGCTTTTGATCATAGACTATATTAGTGATTTAAAATATTTTCTCAAATTAGAAATTTTAAATGAAAAAATCTAAAATAAATATGCAAATACACTTGCCTGTGGTAAGAAATATCTCCCTTGATGTATTATGTGTTCTGCTAACATGTTTGCACTGTAAATGTTTATGAAAAAACTTGCTACCCGTTAAACACAACTTAAGTGTCTCAATGACTGGCAAGCATTGACATTATGTTTGATAGTCTTTTCATACTGGTAGTCGTCTCGGTACGCTTACATGCCACTTCCTGTCGTCTCTGTCTTTCTTGAATACTGAGAATACTTGTGGCGCCATCTCTTGATGAGATGGGAAGTCGCCACAGTACTACTTTCACTTGTTGCTTCTGTATCATCCTTTACACATCACATGTAACATTATTGAATTAATATACTGTGTTACTTATAAGCTTGCATGAAAATATATTGTGTTCTAAAATTCTTTGGTTTTTTTTATAGTTTCTAGTTTAAAATTTATCCAGGTAATACCTAAAATGAATTTAATCTCTTCTCGATCAATGTGTTTGTTATTTGCTATTTTTGTGAGTCGTCTATAATTTTCTTGACAGATATTGCATGACTATGAAGGGCTTACTATTAAATAAATAAATATTGAGTAATATTTATTTATTTATTTAATAAAGAAAAAGAACTAATTTGTTGCTATTTATTATTTGATGTATATGTTGTAGACTAGCATTTAAGTTATATTTTTTTGTTTAGTAGTTAAAGTATTTTAGATTGGCTAGTTGCTTGTTAAATTTATTTTAAAATCGATTTATTTTTTGTTGCAGATGACTATACATAACTACACAGGAACACATATATGCGATAAATGTCTAGATCATGCCATTTCCTCGTATGTATTTGTTAGCAAAATACGGCATGTGCGAAGTAGGCTATTTACTTGCGTTAGTCTTATGTTAGATCAGTTGAATAAAATATGTGATTATGATAAAAATGTAATGGTTGAAATCTCACAAGAAACCATTCTACCGCTAGTTAAAGATGAATCGGATATTAAGGTCGAAGATGATGAAGCGAAATTCGAAGTAGATGTTCTTGAAGACGAATTCAGAATTAAATCTAGCAGCTCTTCAGATGAAGAAAGTGAGATTAAATCAGAATATTCTGATACCAAAAACAATAAATTGTTTCATGATGAAAATGAGTTACAACCAAATAATATATTGAAGTCTGATGAAGAAAATGGGACAGAATTCAATTATACTGTCAAAGATGATCCAGAAGATGCACTAGACAACCCCGCCAAGAAAGTTACCAAAACATATGTGAATAGAAAACTTCTGAATGGCTATCAGAGTCTAATGTTAGAAGACGATTCATTGAACGACGTCTGCGAATTTCTAACGTTCAAAAAGAAACGGAAAACATACCGTCGTTCCTATAAATGCAAATTCACTTGTCCGTATTGCAATAAACATTTCATCTCTGATTACTTCCTGAAGAAACATGTTTTAAAACACGCTATATCTAAAGTTGATTGCAAGCGGTGTGGAATACAATTCAAATCAAAATTTTATCTATACGAACATATCAAAATGATTCATCTCATGAAAGAGAGTTGTTACAGCACATGCAAGATATGTGGAAGGATGTTTAATAACACAAAGAAAATGAAAAAACATGAACGAAGTCATAGCTCTAAAGAATGCCAATTGTGCGATAAGTTCTTCACATCCCAAAAACATTACGACTTGCATATGCAGAGGCATGCGATAAAACTGAACATGATTAAGAATTGGAGAGTGCAAACATGTAGTTTTTGTGAGAAAGAGTGTGCTAACGAGAATGAATTATCGCTTCACGTTAATAAAGCACATCTTCAAATTAAACCATACAGTTGTGATATGTGTGATAAATTATTTTACACGGAATATGATTTGAAAAATCACAAAAAGGTGCATAATCTCCTTTCGGAGGAGTCGTGTGAATTTTGCAATAAATCGTTGAAATGTAGGAAAAACTTAGTTATACATGTCCGAAAGCATCTAGGCACCAAACCTCATGTATGCCAAGTGTGTAGACAATCATTTTACTCGGAGAACAGGATGAAACGTCACATGGTAATATACCATGGTGGTAGATTCTGTTGTAGACTGTGTAAAACTGTCATGGCCACGAAAAGTGAACTGAAAACTCATATAAGTATTGAGCATAATGCCATGTAGTGCTATCTTAGGCCTTTAAGGCCACAAAATTGAACTAAATATAGTGAAAATGGTGTTTGGTAAAAAAATATATTTATTTCTACTAAAGTACTAATTAATAAATTGTAGCCAGTCTAAATATTAGTGAAATTGAAAAGCAATAAGTAATAAAGGCCTTTTAGTATTAAATTCGAAATTATTTTCACATGGAGGGAGTGTGGGCTATGGCCTAAACCTTTCTGGTTTTAAGAGAAGATCTGTGCCCAGCTGTGGGACAATAATGATGAATTTATTATAGATGTGACATGCATAATTATTTAGACTGGCCACAACTCTGCAACCATTTTTTAATTTCATGTAAAGTGAATATCAAAATGGCAGATTTATTTATCAGTTAAGTGTATGAGATTTGTGAGAATAGATAAAATATTGTTAAAATCAAAACGCTTAAATATGGTCGGTTAACACTTGAATGAGTTTGTAACTAAACTATTATACACAAAAGGACATGTAATCTTTTTAGTATAGTTACAAATTCCGCATTTAAAAAGAAAAACAATAGTTTTGAAGTCGATGATAAAACATGTGCCGCCAAAATTATTATTTTCTTTTAAAATGGCTGAGTTTTTAAACCAGTATTCCTATTACATGTTTGTTACGTTTAGAGAAACGTTCCTCGTTAACGTTTGGGCCCAAAGATGTACATGCAGCGCTCCTAGCGGACCGTTTAGGTACTAATATTGTACTGTCCAAAAACGGGTGTAAACGTAAACCGAGATCGTATCAAGAAAACGTAACAAACTCGTAGTAAGGGTACCGACCTCATAAAACTGTTTTAATAAAATTATCAAATTAAAGAGTTATGGTTACATATTTATCACTTACCATTCATGCCTTGCTACTTCATTTACATAAATATTTATATGCCTTATCTAGCAAGCGTGTAAAGATTTCTATAATTTTGAATTGATTATTCAAAATAGTGCAATTATGTATGTACATAAATATGGATTATTTTATGTTTTAGATTTTATATTTTATTTTATGTAACATAAGACTTGCACAATATTTAAATAATAAGATATTGGTTATCTTTTGTGGTTGCTAATTAATTATAGGTATAACATATAATGTAACAGATATTGTTCATGATTATATTAAAATAAAATAAATACTTTATTAAAAAGTGTTTTTATTTTATTTAATGTACCTTCTTTAATATTTACATGTCAAGGAAATTATCTAGGGAATGTTAGAGTGCAAATACGCTCGGTGTGCACAGAGAACGCATTATTTTCACGTCATGGTAAAGACTAAGACCTTTAATGAAATATTAAATTTTTAAGATAGAATATTTTAAATACTTCAAAGTGATTGTAGATAAATTACAATTGATTAACCTAACTTATTACTTTCTTCCGTTTTGATTGCCAGATGGTAGAACGAGAGGTCCGATCGGGGAAGGACCACCGTCACACTCCTACGCTACGCTAGAATAGTAGCGTGAATCAGTTCTTGTGTTGGAAGGATGAATTTGTGGACTCACTTATTATGAAACGATCATTTTAGTTTTACCATTTAGACTTCCGATAAAACTGTTCTATATAAAGGAGATAACAGATGTCCATGCGCGGCAATGGTTACTTATTAATTGTGATCAACATTTCAATGTATTAAGATATTTAGTATCCAAATTTCTTTTGTGATAAAATGCACATTTACTCGCTACCTATCTATTTTCTTAAAAGCATATAAATGTGTTGTACCAACCAGAGGTTAAGCGCCATCTTTTGTCGAGTAGATGGAACTTGATAATTATTTTATTATTCATTTGATTGTGAATCAAAGTGGGTTTGCTCAAATTAAAAAAAAAACGATATAATAATTTTACCAACTACAGCCTGCTAAATACTCATCTAGACTTTTTGTTATTGTTGTGCCTCTGGAGTAGAAACGCGAATAATATTTATTTCAAGCGAATAAAGTTATATAATAATTAGTCACTTTAACCAACTGCAAAATTAAGAGATATGAGTAGATACTAACTGCCAAAAACTAAATAAAACTTATAACGTCTCATTCATATAGTTTGTCTATTTATCTATCAATAACGCCTCAATAAACCTATTAAACATAACTTAAATAGTTATTTTATAAGAAGCTTATGAAATGATAAAAAAAATCTTCTACCGTTGTTGCCTGCTATATCCTAAGTTTTCTGAGTTATCAAGACAAGAATACTCGTCTTAATAGAATTTACTTGGAGTCCTTAGAGAATTATAATCCATTGAAGATAACTCAAGGGAGTATATAATCAAAGTCAATTATCATTATGAATCTCTTTGATTAGGAATGAATCTATTTTATTCGTCATCACTAATTGTGTATTAAAATTACGCGGTTTATAATCGGCGATTACTATTTTTTAGGTAAAAGTCATAGTTACTATCAATTACAATAAGTCGTTGGGAAAACATTTACAATACAATGAAAAATACGATATTCTGTCAAAATTATTAAATTCGCAGATCCAAATAATAATGCATTAAAAGAAACGTCCTCGAAACGTCAAATCGGAGACTTGTTTTGCCAACTAGACAGAGTATTGTCAAGTGCAAAATAATGCGATTTATTTACTGTTTACATCCCATCCACCGTAATATTTTGATGCCTAGTACTTGCCTGTGATATGCGACCGCCTTTTAGTATACAAACAAAATGTCGTGGCTTAATTTAAACCAGAGTTTAAGCAGCCTGAAAGGGCAAATTACAAATTTCGCTTCCGAAGTGTTATCTGAAGGTGTTGCTGAAGATAGTAGCGAAGATTCTTCTAGAAACGATTCTGCTGTAAAGGAACTGCAGGAAAAATGCCATAACCAAGAGCTTGAGGTGAGTTAAACGATAAAACTAACTATATATAATAGGGTGTCATTTGACAAGTAGTTTGAAGGTTATGTTTGTTTGATTAATATCTTTTCTGTTACGATTATTTACTTCGCATTTACGTCCACTACGTTTACGATTTCATCATAATTTCAACTAATGAAAAACACGGGTTTTTAAGTACATGCACAGGAGGCAAATGCATACAAATTGGTAATGCCATCTGTTTTATTATGTGCCTCTATAACATCTGTGCTGTCTGCTTACTTATGTTAGATATTCCACGAAAAGTATCTTCTTAGTGCAGAAGAATATAATGTGTTTTATCTTGAAATTTTCTAAATCAGTTCAGTAGTAACTTGCAAAGAATTTTGTAGGTATAATCTGACTGATGATCTAATTGAAAATTCTTGCAACAGCTGTACAGAAGTTATTATAACAAAGTAGTTTTAGCAGGGATGCGGAAAGAACTGTTTCTTTATATGATGTTATTTTTCAAAACTTGTGTTTAGTCTTGTTTTTTTATCATAAAGTGTTTGATAAGATGTTTATGTGTGGGAAGGTGATATAGTGAGGTGACTTTTTGTGTTGTTTCCGAGATTGAATAATAAAGTCTTAGTAAAGTGGGGCTACTTATCCCACCTTATAATTTTCCATAACGATATAACAAACAAGGAATATGAATGAACATTGGCTATTCAGGACTCGATTCCATGGCTGTAAAACATATTAAATAAAAACTATAATAAAAAAAAAAACATTTATTTTTTGTATGGCCCAATTTAAAAATAAAAAGCTTTCTATGCAAATAGCCCCACAGTAGGATTTCTCCTGTGTAGTGGGTGCCATGGACACACAAAGACGAATGCACAAAAAAAACGGACCCAGAACAGAAATCTAAACCCATCAGTCAGATATCGCTCAGATGGGAATCTAACCAGGGACCCAATGCGTCAGACCGGTATGGTAATCGCTCCGCCACGGGGGTAGTCAATGTTTACCTAATAAATTTAATTCTAAGGGTGTATTTTTCAAGAGTGCGTGGAGGGGGAAATCGGAAACCATAAGGATAAGCGAAAAATTATAAAAGGACTTATGAGACTGATTTTGGTAAAAATTAAAACAGCATAATCAGTTTTTTAAAATCTTATTTCCCTTATTAATTATGCCATGTTGGTCTCAAATAAAAATTTATCATGTGCTACAGTACATATCATTTTGTATTTATATATTTTAAATCCTGTATATCGTCACCACTGTGGTCGCCAACACGTCAACATGTCAAGTGTTAGAACAGGGCTTCTTGTCCAGAATGTATTCTTAGTAAAAAACCAACCAACAAAACGAACCAACACTTCCAATTTATACCAGGTTCACAAACGGTGACATGGCCAATATGACCAAATTATCTTTGAAAGTATTAAAATAGATGTAAGATATTGTTCAGGTTGTTGTTGATTTGTTCAGATATTTTTAAAGAATATCTGAACAAAAATAAGTTCAGAAATATTTATTTACTAGTTGATCCCCGCGGTTTTACCCGCGTTAAAAAAGTAAAAAAGAATACATGTTTAAGCATAAACGTCATCCCGCTCCACCGCGACGATGTATAATTTGTAACAAAGGTTGTAAAAGCTGTTTTTTAATACACGAAAAAATCACGACGTGGAGAATGTAGAAAAAAAAGTGGGGGGGGAGGTCGCTCCCCCACCAACCCCCACCCCTCTAGTGTCTAAACATAAAGTGTCTAAATACAAAGTTTCACTGTTACAGCTTTAAAAATGACGAAATTCCCCTCCCCGATGATGATGATTAGTTATGTTACACTTTTATTATTATGAATTCTTGTATGCAAATATTATTAGTAATATTTTAGATTAAAATACCTTTGTCACAGCTTTATTCAAAATAGATTCTTTACAAAAAATATTTTTGAACGACATTTTTTTTTTCTCTACCACCACTTCCGATTTATAATATATAACTTTTACAATAACTACAAACAAATATAACCTTTCACAACATATGAAAATACTACTTACCTTTCAATACACAAGGACATTATGACATTTAAGTATTTCATAAAATGAGATGTTATTTTTATTGAAATGCAATAAGGAATTATTAAATTATTATTGTTATTGATATAATATTTAATGCAAGTGGTAGTTTGGAGACTTTGGAGTACAAATTATGACATCGTAAAATGACTTAACTTTTATAGAAATAAATTATTTAATTTAACAAGGTACTCACATTTTTTGCTTTTTTTTTGTTCTACTTTGTAGTGTTTTATTTGTGTGTATTAAACAGTGAAATATATAAGTTCAGTTATAAGCTTAAGTATATATCTTTTTTTATATTTTGAAGGTATCAAACTAGCATGCTGCCCACTTAACGGTAAGTGGCCACTGCCGCCCATGGACATCTGTAATCAACCACAGCTATGATCACAATCCTACGTATGATCATGAACACTGCTGTTATAACGTAGAACCACAAGGTTTCTACAGCTTATATTGATTTATTTTATTTTTAAATGACATGTTTTTTTTATCGGGTCCTCCAATTTTTGTAAGATTATTTTAATATTATGGCAGTAGCTATCATTAGCTGCACCTAATAGTAAGTGGCCACCGCCACCCATGGACATCTGTAATCAACCCTAGATAAGACCACAGTTCTACCTGAGATCAGGAACAGATGCGTAGCTACCCCTGAGGACTAAGTTGGATCCTGCCCTGCCTTATAACAGCGGCAGTAACACTGCTGTTATAAGTCAGAAATAGGTGTGCCGCTAGTGTCGCCGGAATCGAACCACAATGCAGTCCACCTGATAAAAAATGATAATTAATTTCTTATATTATACGATAAATGTTACATTCAATAAAAAAATATAAGTTGTCAGGTTTCAGGTTGTCAGGATTTAATTTATTACTATTAATTGGCTCGTAACGCGCAATATCTATTGTCTTTTTTTATCATTTTCGTACTTATACGATATAGCTCCATCTATGGTGCCGTAGCAAAATAATAATAAAAAGCGACATCTATTGTGCAGTAGCAAAAACAAGGAATATAATAGACTGCAGTTGGACAATTTCAGAGATTAAAATAATACACTTACTCTTGGCAAGATAAATAGTTTGTCAAAGTAAAATCTTGGAACCGTTACTACTGCCACAGACAAAGGAAGTATTAACTCCGCAGTCGCCACTACCACTACAGTTTCGGCGGCAGTGTTAAGCGCTGCTGTATTCTGATTAGGGAGACATACTTATCCGAGGCGTTGCATCCTTAGGAGTAACCAGGGACGCCGCATTATTATACATATCGGTGTCCTAGGCTAGTCACACCTTTGGCGCCTTGGTCGAATCACACATTAGACGTCATTTCTCTAGTTTAATATGAATTATAAAGCGGATATTTTTTTTGTTCATGCTTTGGGGTCAATGGCTACCCTGGACTCGGTTGCCCGGGCGACCGCTTGGGTCGCCTCCCCTTAAAGCAGGCAATGGGGTTAGCAACACTCGAAACGTATTTGTGGCCGACCCCAATCAGGACTTTAATCTTATCACAGATGCATAAGGGCGGCAGTGACCACTTACCATTAGGTGGATTGCGTCCTCGTTTGTTAGTGTATTTTTGTTAAAATATTGTTAAGACACAAATAAATAAACGCTTTTCTTAACAAAAGTTATGCCCAACAGTGGGCCAATAATGACGATGAAAAAGTTCATTTGCTTAAGCAATAACAGTGCAGGGTTCATCCAGCTAAGCCTACTATCAACTGATAGTGTGAGCAAATAGAGATATCCTATCTGTCCTATCTCCCCCCGACGTAACGGTTAAGTTGGAACCGAGTTTTAAGTGCACAGGGTTATGAGTTTATAGAAGTGGCTGGGTCTGTCAGGTCTAAATGAGAAAGACTTGATGGAATACTAAGAAATTTAGCGTTTTTGAGTAGTTTTAGGATTAGAAAGTAATTTTCACTTGCTTCACGGTGAAGAAAAACATCGTGAGGAAACCTACACATCTGAGAGTTCTTAAAAAAAAGTTCTCAAAGATGTGTGAAGTCTACCAATTCGCACTTGGCCAGCGCGGTGGACTAAGGCCTATATCAATCTCACTGAGAGGAGACCGGTGCCCAGCAGTGGAGCAATAATGGGTTGACGATGAGTAGTTTTAGTATAATAGGTTATCGAGGTGCATGACTTGATTTCGTAAAGTTGGATGCAAATTTGAATTGCACAGAGTTATGATTTTATAGAAATTTGGTGTAAAGATTTTAAGGCAATTTTATTTGAGTCAATCTTGAGAGAATACAAAGGATCTAATTAAGCTATTACTTTAAAACTTTGTAATATAGTAACTTCTTCACCAAAGGAATGCTTTAGTAGCTAAGTATAGAGCACAGATCTCTCTTTATAATTACCAAACTGAAAATGCTTTTAGTGGTGAAAGTATACATGAATTTCTACATATAAACTGCTTATATGTATGTTAATGGTATTTTTTTAATATCAAGGACTTATGTAATTAATTGATTTACAATTAATTTTGAACTGAAAATATCGGTCATTGTCCCTTGCCCGAGTTCTAACTAACACATTAAAATATCGTTCGCAAAAAGAATAATCGGAAATCGTGAATGCATAAAAAACGATATTGTCCCCAAAAAAATAAACAAAGTCAGTGAGACAAAGTGCGTTGACCGTTAAAAAAATTGTCTATTCCATTAAATCTACGTTTCAAATCATTCGCCCCGAATTCAATGCAAATTGTAAATAAATGTGTTGTTTATGGTAAAAAGTTTTGGCGCCATTTTTTGTCTTGACAGCGCTACCGTAGGTAATAAATTTTCGAAATGGTTTCGATCAATCAGAGACTGTTTTTTTCCGACGCAAAAGCTCGATTGGGTGATTTTTTTTTGTTTTTGCATCAAGTCATCCACACTGCATCTAATTAAAGTATTTTTTATAAGTTATGAATTATTTGTTCTGTCTTTTTAAAAGATTCAAAACTTTTTTAAAGTCAAGACTTTAACTGCTAGTTACCTACAGATAAAAGATAAATATTAATAGTTTTTTGGTTTAGTTTGGATTACTTTGGTTTACTTTGGTTCCGCATATGAATGCGGAATGAAACACTGTATTTAGCTAAGCTTAAAATTTGACAATAACATTGAGATATGTGTACTAAAATACTAGAGAAGACAACGCAAAGCACTGTTGTGCCTCACTCAGTCTGCGGCTATTGACCCCTAGGGCTTTTTAAGTTATTTAATCGAAAACACGGTTTAGAACATTATAAAATCCTCTTGAACGTGCTGAGATACTGTAGTATTCTAGATACTCTAGTACTTTAGTACATATATCTCAATGAACGTGGTAAGCAAAATGGGCTATTTGAGAGTCTTTACAGCCAGCCCCTAGTCATATCGAGAAATGCCGTCACCCTTCCACTGAAACTTCTCTACTTATAATAAAATTGTAACAGGTCGATGTCTGTACATTGAAGATATCAAAAAAAAAATTACATAGGGGGTATTTGTTAACGCAATAGAAGCCAAAACAACAGTTTTTAAAATTTTTGTCTGTCTG
>DWPV01002821.1:0-16406 GCA_018251915.1 Urbanus proteus proteus
CATTAGATTTGACAGTGACACTATTGACAGCACATCATATGTCATTATTTACTGACCGCTGATATTTTTATTTTTTTTGGTTAAATGAGACACCGATGTTGAGATCAGTCGACTAATAAATAGTTAATTGCTAATTTACGGGATGATTAAACGCAATGTTTTGAATACTATAATAAAAATGCGTTTAGGCAATATAACGGCCAGTTATACATACTTGAAACAAAATAAAGGATATGTAATGTGCTAGATACTAAAGGTATCAGGTAGAAAAAATATACTTTATATGTAATGGAAACAGTCCTTTACTATTTTTATCATGAGTACGAGTTTGTTACGTATTTTTATACGATCTCGTTTAAAAACCGATATCCGACGACCGACGACCTACAACCTACAACAACCTATGACCAAATTACTAATTATCCATAACTAATAATGTACATTCATCCGTTCAACCAGAATTTCAGTGTTCATCACCTTAATGAGCACTGGTATTCAAATAGATTAGATATAGATAGGTAATATAATTATTGAGGTTAATGAGATGTGGCACATATTATACACGTGTAATAACAGCATATAGTTAGTGTAGTTATTAACCTGTGACCGACAGTAAATATTCATTGACAATAATGTCATAATGAAAATGGCCTGGTGGATTATGGCAAATCCTAACGAATCTAACGAATCCTAAGGAACTAAAATGAGTTGATGATGTTTCTAGCACTAGTAAAGACAGTATACATATTAAAGTGTTCGCAGTATCTATAATAACATTAATACAATCAATACAATTTTGTATGTCTGTCTACTTGCTTTGGGTGACCTTCGAAATGGCTGGACCAATTTTGATGGGACTTTCACTAGACAATAGGTGGTGGTCATAAGCATAACTTAGATTACTTCACTTTTGAAAAAGCATTAGCACGCGCTTTACGCGCATGCGGCCATCGTCGCATGCGTTAATTTCAGTTGTTATCACGTATATTAGAGTTAACTAGCATTTTTATGTTTATTTTTAAATGCGGGTAAAGCCAGAGGGCATAGGTACCTACTATAACTCGTTGGGCATAATGAACTCGTTAGTTGTAAAGTATCTATAACTAGCCAACTAAACCTATTATGCAAGATATTTAGGTAGGTACACTTTTTAGTATTACCTACGATATTTACGTAAAGCAGCGCTTGTATAAAAATAATCTAAAATCTATAAGGATATAAGATCTGTGCAAGTTTGTACGCAGAATGGTCTGAATGGTATTGTGGCGTTTGGCACAACACCGTTTCCGAACTGACAGCTGTCAGATGTCAGTTGTGCCAAACGTCACTTAAAAGAGATTCAAAATTTGTTGTTCGTTACTAGACCTTGAAAATCCAGAGATAGAAAAAGAGATGTAACAGCAGAAATAAACCGGCACGTGCGAGTTGTTGTTGCAAGTGATATTATTAAGCCTTACTACTGGCATGTACTTGTTGTTGTGTAAAGTAACCGCATTAAAAGGGAACTGTAAAATAAATGGAAGTGTTAATTACGACCCGACCCCTTTAACCTCCATAAAACTATATAAGCTAGGCTAAAATCAAATTAAGCGGATAGGATTCTGAGTACATCGATTTTATAGAAAATGTACTCGCTACTGAATATCTAACTGGATGTCAAGTAACGAGTAGCATCCACTTTAAGATAAGTGGTCACAGCCACCCATGGACCCAAGTAACGAACTTCTCAAAAAACAAGGGGTTCTACGTGATTGACTGTACTGCCACTCCTGAGAACTATGATGGTCTGTCTGAACTTTTTGGCATCTGCAACCTTCCACTGAAAAATAAATTTCATGCTAGATATGAATGTGACGGTGATACCTCCCCGGTCGAACTGTACTAGTTCTGTCATATTTAAAAGGAAAATTATATTAACGATTTCGATTACTTTGAGATAAACCGATCTACAAATGCGATAATCAGATTACATATCTTCACACACTAAGAAACAGGTCAGGGCTAAATAAAATAATGTAAAATACAAGCCTTGTTACTAATAAATATTCATTAATTTTATTAACTCGTCAATCAGAAAAGAAAGCTCGAGTTAATTAATGATTAATTATTATGGGAGTTTTAAGTTGTTTTTAATTTGTGGCACATTAGTCAATCTATATTTTATGCCTAATTTATCAAGCAATGAATTATTTAAGAATATGCATATTTAACATCAATGTAATCTAATTTTATTTTGGGTATAACGCACGCAACTCATTTTACTTAGGAAACACTGTTTTCAATTTTCCGTTTCAAAATAATTCATATTTTAGAAATTGAAAGTACCTATATGCCATCTATTAAAAATAGGTCGGGTCGATTGCAAGTTTTCTGCGTGTAAAAACAAAAATATTTATACATAACGTTAGATTTTTAAAATCCCAACCTCAACCCTGTTCATCTGCCTGCAGTCTCTCAGCGATAGCTAGAATGATCGCCTGCACACTAAAAATAATACGACGTCTCTACACTATAGTGAAAATTAATACGAATTACCGAACAATTCTTCTGTCGGTTACCTACTTTGTACAGCATGCACAAAGGCTAATAACTAGGCAATGAAAACAAAAAATCAAACTATTAATTCACAATAGTGCATAATTACATATTTTTATTTTTTCAACTCGATGCAGCATTTTCGAAATAGCGCCCAGTTCAAAATTGCCGGCACACTCAATGAACGACAGGAAAATCGATTTCAACTACGAACATAATAATTACACGGTTGTTAATTTGAATTAACGAAATGTAATACGAATTTTACGCCCATAAACAACATTGAGTACTTTTGATCGGGTATAAATTTCGCCTTAACTTGTATGGAGAAAGATATAAGGCTAAATTCAGATAAACAGCAACTTGATTATATTAAATTTAATTTTCTTTGTGAATGGCGAACATATCCAGATGATATTCATCTGGATATGATAATTTATGATGGATGGATGGATATGGATCTATAATAATAGATGAAGTAAAATTATTTTCGTTCTCGGATTGGGTTTTACAATGCATGTCCATATTACCTTCATATACCTAAGGCTAACTTGTGGTAACCATTACGATTATACCAAAGTAACAAAATTAAGAACAATTAATTACCTATTTATTTAAAATAAATTTATTTTCCTTGAAACATTAAGACTTAGGGGTACTTGAAAGTTTAATACCGGCTCGATGGAAGTTAATCGTAAGAAAATCGTCCGTCTGTCCCAAGCCTTAGGGTAATCAGAACATGAGTGGTGTAAGAGTGAGACCCTAATATTACGTTACACAGTTTATGAAAGCGAGAAGCTCGTAGAAAATATAGAGTGTTGTGTTAATTAACGGTAATCGAGGCTAATTGATAGGCATAGGCCGAAGTGATTTATATTGCGTCGGAGGGCGTTCCTTGTGACGTGAATGAGGAAGTAGCTTACAAAGAATAATTGGTTGGTGAATAGAACAAATGAGTGCTTAACCTGTCACGAGGATATTAGTAATATTCATCGGAGTTTACTTAAAATTTGACGTTGACGAATTGAAACAAGTAGGTATTGAAAAAAAACTTAATTGTATTTCTTCTTTTTTATCTCAAATATATCCGTTGTCATCAAATTTGACAAAGTATAGAGTGTACAACATTGCTCTAATGAGAATTGGCGCGATACAAAAATAAAACTATAACTCGATCAACTAAAATATTGTTGCATATTCTGTAATTCCACAAAAATTAGCCCAAACATATTTAGCTCCTAGCTTGCAAGTTATCCCTTTAAATGAAACTGAGCCACGCAATCATAACATTTCATTTCACTGTTGATTTACAAAACAATAAATTCTCATACATCGCTTCCCAGTCCTCGCGTATTCTAGCCCAGATCTGACAACCAGCTTTATGTCAAATAAATTTTAATTAAAGCGACCATTCCCGATGGCCGCTACCAGAATAATAATTGACAAGCTCTTGATGAATCGCTTGCTCACCTTGTTATAATATAACTAGACCCCATCTATCTTTTGGTGGCATATACTATAAACATTTGCTCTACTACGAGTGGTTTTACGATAAATATCCAAAGAGTGTCAAAGAAAGACACTAATCGAGTGACAATATTAAAATTAAGCGTCGTTGATATAAAATATCTTTCTAGGAGTGTATGGTTCTTTCTACTGACAATGAATATTTGCTACTAAATTCCTAGTATTTCAATCTTTCTGTAAATGATATGTTTCATTAAGCAACGCTGTCCACGATAACTCTTTAGGTAAATAGAATAGTATTTTAAATTTATTTTGATCTTAATGCATCAAATCATAAGTCAAATTATTTCAATTTAAAATCCTTTCGTTAACAAATTGTTAATTAACTATTTTTACCAAAGATGATAAAATATACTTGTATATGTGTTTCTTAATTGTTAAACGCTACAATAAAACGATTGAATGCTTTTTCAATACTCAAGGCATTTGTAGAGTAGCGTCTCTCGCATTTAGTTTATCGTGGACGATAAAACAAGTCCTGATCAGTTGAAAGCTTTAATACGATATAAAGTGTGAGTGATATATTGTGGATACATTCACTTTCTTTTTGGCCCTTGTGTTTGTTAAACCAGTACTCTACTTGACCTTAATGCGTGATTTTGATTTTCAAATCGCAAGTGCAATTGTGCGTGATACTGTTTATTTTGACGCTCATAGCAAAGGCTGGGAAAACTTTCTGCAAGTAATCAAATAAATAAATAAAACGTGAGCAGACATATATTTTCGAAATTACGGAGTGAATGCATATAAATCTCCTAAGCAAATTATTTATTAAATAAATAAAATATACCTAATTTAGATTCCATATAAAATATTTCAATTTATAAGTACTTTTGAACGAACATTAATAAAAATAAAATAATAAATCCAAAGAAAAGGTCTACCTTAGACATCTATTCTCACTTCAAAATCCGATACAAGCACAAAAACAACAATACGACGTGAAACCCAAAACACCGTTAGTTACGGACATTATTAATACGGACAGGATACAGCTGCGTAAGACATTAAAAACTACGAGATTCCATAATTAAATTAGCATCCTTCAAATTAAAAATGGAAAAACATGGCATTCTACCGACCTCCGTGGGGCGCCAACATCACGACACATACCATCCAGTTTTATACCTCCGAATCGCCCGATAATTGAAATGAGTTCCTTGTAAAGCAGAAAAACGATTATCCCCATACCTTTTAAGACGTCCGAGATACACATAATGGACTTTGTATTAGAATTTATGTCACTTAGAAGAGATGATATAAAAACGCGCCGACGGGTTTACACGCAATAAAAATATGGGAACGACACGAATGCCTTCCCGGTTGTCAATCGCAGGGTTTAATAATCGTAAAATGTTTTTTGATCCACTCAACGCATTGTGGGGCAGATGAGCGGGACCAAGCACTTGTTGGAATGTGATTTGATTAATAAAACCACAAAGTTGCTCCATTTTTAATAATATGTGTAGGTATGTGGTGTTGAAGATTCCGCGGTTTCATTATTACCACCGCAGTTTACGATCCTAAAGATTTGAAGAGAAGGTATAGATACCTATCTTGTAGATAAACTTCTAATATTCTACCCGTATCCCAGAAATACTTCTGTTCGTATTAATACTATATCCATTTGATTTCAGAGTAGGTATTTTTACAGAACAGGTAAGTTGTCGAAGTATTTCACCATAAAAAATAGTGCCTATTGATCAGTTGAATATTGAAACTACTAAAAATAATTAAATAATAGGTAACGTTGCGTAGTATGAAGTATTAAGCTATACTTATTCTAAATATCGTTTATTTAGAATTCATACTACGGCGCACATAAACCTACCTACTCGAAATACTATAAAAGTACGGAATGTTTATTATTCTGTTTATTTGACCATTTCTTTTATGTTTAGATATAACGAAATAAGATAAAGTAAATTAAGTACGTGGAAGACGCTGATTATAATTCGATGTGTAACTTGTGCAACCATTAGCGTAGTTAATTTTATAGTTAGTTCGACAATCAGATGTGCTTTTAATCTTAATAATTTAGGCGCGCATTGACTGTTTTTTACGATCTTTTCGAATCATTATGCATTTACTTAAAGTTATAGGTGATAAAAATTCAATTTAATGTTTTTGAATACTAATAAAGTAAGGCTAATTATTGTACAGGTTGCCAGCCTGTTCTATGAAATCGATAGTTCTCTATCGTTCTGGAGAATATTTCTCAAAGGTTCGAACGAGAGGCGGCACCGATCGTTACTCTAAAAGGCAGCTATTTTAACAACGCTAATAACGTGTTGCGTTAATCGGTAGGTAATTTATATACTAAATTCTTAACGCCCTACACGATTAAAAATCCTAAACCCTTTAATATTCATAATGCGCGCCCGTTTCTTTTTATAAAACGAACGGCATTCAATCGATCATCGCTTTTTATTGGATCGGACTACCATTGTATAAAAGCTATTGAAATACAAACATGTAGAAAAACATAAAGGATTGATTCGAAACCAATTTCTCAAGTTGAGGAAGCGATAAGTAATTTTGTTGCAACATATTATTATGATTTGGAACTGACATGTTTAAGTAGTTATATCGTTTATAATAAAAAAGAGTTGAAAAGGAATATAATTAAAAACTTTAACGCTGAATATATTTTATGAATAGCCGTGCAACAACGTTGATGGCTGGCTGTAATAAGACATCAACGGTTTACGATAAAAATCCTGCCTCCGAGTAATACCTATTTATTAAAAACACTTGCGCCGCTTAAAAACAAGTGCAATGACAGTACGGTCCAAGTTAAAAGCGATTATTATTTTATTTGCAAACAGATATAACTAATTCGCTCAATAAGCTTTGACGGGTAGCATTTAGAAATAATATTGGCTCTAACGTAACGTGGCTCTTTATCTATGAAGAAGTTGACTTTCTGTATAGATTTAGGATCATTTTGGAATTATGACATAATTATATGCTATACATTTAATAATTAAATATTTTTTTCTAGAATTATACAACGTGGTCTAATCTTAATGCTCTTTATATCAAAAATAATCCAATCACTTAGATATATTCTGTCTTCCATACAGAACAGTTAAACATAAGAAACGAAAAAGCACTTACAAAGTAAAGTGAGCTAAATCTTGCAACATTGCTAAATACTTGCATCCGATGCGATGTTTGATCTTAGTAATGGATGATACCAAATTTGACTCAGTACCGTTCCCTATCCCTCAGGTGTGAATGTTTGTATGGGCGCGTCTAACGGAATGCTATTAAGGTCACTTGTGGGCGGACTTTATCCGATTCTACTGCAAACATCTCGTGCAAACGTTCTGAACTTCTTTAATCTACTAATAAGTGGCATGTAACATAATATAAAGATTCTATATTGTTTTATTATTTTTAAAATATTTGTATAATATCTAAATGCAACAGTCGTTTTGTGCATCAGTTCTTATGTTAAAATTATGGATCGCTAAGTGTTATAAATAATATTTATTAAATTCAAATTAAATTCAAATCGTAGCAATCCTAAATTAATTTCTGTAGAACTATTTTTTACGGTCTACTATCTAACGCACTCAGAAGACTATACAGTTAATATAAGACTAGACAGTTAATATAAGAAAAAGAAGCAACGTAAAAAACCTTGCACTACACAAGTCTAAATATCATTAAAAATTATATAGATACCTTGAATGACATATAAATAAATAAATAATACCTAATAGCCGAACTTTGCACTTAACAATGATTTTTTACCAACGAACCAAATCTCTCCCGCTTTAGGCTTGCGCCAAGCGTATAAGCGCTAAACCCACAATTACGCATATTGGATGACCAGATCAAAAGCCCCGACGCCGAAGCTATTATGACGCGAAGGAAATCACTGAAATATTTAATATTATCGTGTAAAGTGATATTGTGACATGTAATACTGTAACGTACAAGGTGAGCAATCAAACAATCATCCGACCATATAATTATTGGTTAAGATTGAGAAAAAAATTGTAATTTTCTGCATTTTACATTATTTCATGATTAGTAGGTGTTTTAAACAACTAATTATACTTACTAAAACAACTACTACGAAGATTTGCAAGTCAAAACGCCAATATCTAAGCGACGTTACAATTTGCGTGAATCGAATTAAAAAGGTTTCGTTTAGGTTAGGTTAGGTTCTTGTATCTAGTATTTAACCTAATATTAACTAGGATCTAGGACTACTAAATAATAGTTATACATAGTAGTAATATGGCTACTATTTTCAAATAGAACAAACTGATGTTTACCATAAATAATTAAAAATAAAACTGAGTCTATGAAACCAATCTTAAAATATATACGTTCTCCAAGTATTAACAGTAAGTTCTGTTCAAGGGCCCGCATCTACTCACCACCTGACCTCCGGAAGTGATTGAGCGCGTCCGGATTGCAGGCGCTAATTAATTTATTGTCACGTACTAGCTTATACAGAATACATGCGTGACTCCTAATTTGCATTGTATTTCAATTATTGACAATCAATAACTGTTAATTGGTGGACGAAACGACTGAAAGGTGAGAGTTCATTGACGAGCAAGTAGCAAACGAGCATGCAGCCCACTTGATTATAAGTGGCCATGCCACCCATGGATATCTGTAATCAAACCCATATTCCTAATGGAGGTCGGCCATAGATGCATTGCTACCCCCTGAGAAATAAGTTAGTCTCCTTACCATACAACAGTGGTTTACTGTGCTTTTCGCAATAGAGGTAGTAAATGTTAATTTGTAAAACTGAATATGTGGTAAGAAGAGAAAACCTGTAAAAGCAATTACAGTGAAAATATTATTAATTTAAAGAACACCAAAAAATTGTACATTATGATTATTATTGCTAGTCCCTTGCATTCTTCTCTTTCTGAAAGTGTTTAGTCTCCTAGTAACTCTACTGAAAACAATATCCGATTTCTAACTCTACTAAGGTAAAAAAACTAAAGCTACTAAGGTACTCTGATAAGTCTATTGGGAATTCTCAGTTATTTAACAAGTAAAACTGTTCAGTCACACTGTGAGTGGAATTTTTCTCACGCCAAGTTACAAAATATCCGTCGTTAATACTATTTATATAACAGCGACCCAAAACCATAATAGACCATTCATGTCACAATGAGTTTCTTTCTATAATTTGTAGGCATCCCCATAATAAACAGAGTAATACATCATTAAAACTATCTTCAAAAACCTAACAGTCCTTGGCGTTCCAAATAAAGGCGCCCACGCACTTGTCGGAGTAAAAGTCGCTTTCCAAACGCAATTGTACCCACAAGTCAACAAAGACTTAAACTTGTATGCATATGCATGTGTTTGAACATTCGTACGTCCATTCGTATTAGTTTTGGAAAATTTTCAAGCGAGGAAATTTGATCTACATCTCTGTACTGTTAAGTTATTATAATGTTTTTTAAGTAAACATAAAAGTAAATAGGATAAATGTAAAATAATCAAATCTTAAACATGAAACTTAGATACTTTTGAGCTGAAAAGTTCATTTTGATTAAAATATTATCTTAAATATCTTTTGTGCAAGCTTTTAATTTGTCTCTATTCTTATAGAGTGAATATTATGTACTATTTATAAAAAAAATGGGTCAGCTTTTTATTTTCGAGATTCACTTAGTGACGTTTTAGAAGTTATTAAAGTGAAGTGGACTTCTAAAACTTCATTTCGAAGTTTAGTTTAAAAAAAAATAACATATTTAATAAACAATATGTAGTTAATTAATAATGACAAAAAGTTAAATACTTTTTAATCTTTAGACTTCGATGGTAAGACAAACATCGTATTTACACGAGCTACCGAGCAAATTGGCTGAGCCAATGACACGAGAACAATGTAATTCATATGTCACTCATATCAACACGTGCTTCCCAAATAGAGGGCTAATGAATTATTGAGACGGTTAAGTGGAGGTCACTTAGTACAGGCGTGATTGCGACAAGTACCTACACGGATGATTAGTATCTATTTACTAGTGTATACTCTCAACTATATGTACCTAAATTATACAGATTTAAAATACCATTTCCTATTTAACGTTTCCGTTTTACAGGCAAAAAGTACCTTAGTATAAGTCCTTTTTCGTATTTTTATCCCGGTGGTACAGAGCCACCCCTATTTCGGTCATATAACAGCGGTATAGTTTAAAAAAGTAGAAATAATTGCCATATGTAATAAAATACATCAGGTATTCAAAGGGTTACATGGGTAATAATAACTAATCCAATTAATAAAAAACTCTAAACATGCTTAAATAGCAATGTAATGTAATAGCAATGTAAGCAACCAGTTAAACCCATGCCACTTAAAACTGCCTATAATACAATACAATTATCATTTTCATTAAAAAAAATGAAGTATTATTTCGCACTCACATTTTTTTGTTTTAATTTTAATTACGCCACATCAATTTAAAAGTAATAATTAAAATTTCAAAGGCAGATATATTTTGATTAAATAAAATACCTAGGTACTCGTCATAAGCACAGCAAAACTTATTTCGGTCTATTTTTATACCGTCTGCACAAGAGCACTTTTAATAGACACTTAATTAAAATAATAATTCGGTCAATAACTTGGCCTTAACGGGTTTCAATTGGACCTTTAGAGAAGCGCGATGGCTCTTCAATACTAATAGCCGGATTAGTTTTCTTAACTGATTGTAATCAAAGACGGATTAAACTTGATTTCGGTTCCATTTAGCGCCAAGTTCTATAGATAATGCAGTATTTCTCACGAATATAATTTACTTTTGGAAATTCTTCTTTGTACATTTATATTTAACAATATAGAAAAAAATCGCCGCTTCTAGAGGGGGAAAAATTGGTGTAACGATTTTTCAGAAACGTTCGAGCGTAACCGCTTTTGTTACAATAATAATATTTAATTACATTATCATTTTATAGATGGGTATCATAATACAAGAAGTGCTACTTTATGACAAGTACCTTTTCTACTTTTTTTAAAATTTTATAGTTTCACTATTCACTATACATTTATACACAGAATCTTTTGCCCGACTGCGTCAGAAGGATTAAATATATATTATGTGCAATTGTACATATGTGTGTACGTCCATCTCTTTGGCACATCTTACAGCCCAAATGGCTTGAAGGATTTCAATTTATTTATCGTTGGTTTCGTCTCAATTATCATAGTGCTATAAGCTATATAAGTTTTAAACATGGTGCCTGATTTTTTGTTCTTAAGATAACATCCATAGTTACTTAAATTACGCAGTAAGAAGAAATAGTAGGTACGATTACATAACCAAAAACAGTGCCCTCTTCGCTACTGTGCCCTAAATCGATACCAAGGTTTACGATAAAACGTCATGGCTGACCTCAAATTCACGTTCACATGTTTTATTGAGGACTCATACTTGATGTCATGATAAATCATATAAAATAAACAAATGGCATAACTTAATAAATGTTTAGACTACTTTAAAAGCTCGTAATAAAATAGAACAAGGGAATCACCATGACATCTTCATGTTCCAATATTTCATAACCATATTTATAACCTTATTTATTGAATATCAACGTATAATTTATACGTTTATAATATAAATGTAACTTTTCAAAATCATATTTTGAATATGGTTTATATTCAAAATATAATTTTTACTTATCATTATGATTCATTTAAACAGTTTTAACGTTGACTTCATTTAAAACCGGTCACATCTTAATAATCAATTAAGATATATTGTTCTATATCCATACATAATCGTCTTAAGTACTCGTATATTCATATGTAAATCTAACCACTTGAAGATATAAAAGCCTTTATTAACAAACGGTACAGTCATCTAACAACTGTCAGATACGAATACAATCTGACTAATTAATTAAAATATTAATACCCGCCCACGGAACTACGGTGGTGGAAAAAATGTCTACCATTCAATACGTCTAGACGCTTACGGGTTATGTTGTAATGCCAGTAGCATAACTGAGGTTTCACCACCACCATGTGAGATACAAGCGATTGGCCAAATATAAAAGCGAGTGGGAGCAACGAGTGAAATTATAATTGACAAAATTCTATAAAGCCATGTCACTATCAAGAGCGAGAAAATCGAAATTCAACTATGTCGAATAAATCGATTAAATGAATAAAATAAATATCAGCTATTTAAAAGCAATAAGCATTTCCTTCAAGAATCTCTAGAATCAAAAACAGAACAGTTAAAGAATTATGAAGTTAAGAGAACAGTTAAAGAAGTATCAGCGCAATTTAATCGTTGGTAACCTATTGGTACTGTAACGACGGCGTATATTTTACGAAAAGATTAAGGAATATACGAGAAAAAATCGTAGTTTCTTCCTATGTAATATCAACACCGATTACTGTCAAGTAGTCATGAGCCTCGGCACAACTCTACCTCAAATTACTGAATTTCTACTTCTTAAGGCCTTTAATTAACTTATAATTTTTATCGCTTATCGTTTACACGGTTGTAGTACAACAAGTCTGTAATATGAGACTGGGAGTTCAAACAATACTACCCACGCTAGTGTTGGCGTCTGCACCGACGGTTTCTTAATGTGCAAATAAAAACGGGTCAAGTGTGTAGAAGCCTTTATGCTTATACGTTCCGTAGAACGTTTGTTTGCTTAATTACTATTTCTTAAATACATATAGCGATTTTAATGTCTACAGAAATGTTTGCATATTTCTAGAAAAGGTGAGTTTTATTAAACTGCGTTATTACGTAACCCTCTTTACTGAATTACTTATGAGGCCGCCTTCTTAGTCTTCAGGAGTGACTACGCATCAGAATCGGATTCAGATAGAATCTGTTCAATGTAGAGTTGACCACCAAATCTTCAGTGACTTGGCTATTAAAGGCATTATTAAAGGTGGTATAATTATGTGCTTCGAATGGAACATAGATATAACACTCAAAAATTTAATATTCAAATCAACCGCTAAATATTCAGATACATTTACTCGGCATGTATTCCACTGTAGGTAGATCGATCTTTCCAAGCTTTCCCCTTTACGCTACACTAAAGACGTTACTTTAATTAAAGGGTGGATCTATAAGAACAATAACCCCTTGCGGTTTATTCATACCCGGAAGAATCCTCACGTAGCATTTCCTTTCCTTACAACCAACAACGCACGTGCGTTCACCCCAACAGATGTTACTGCATATTTAATACTGATTGTAATTAGATAAATCGTGTAGCAAAAAGTCCAATATGTATGCAAATGGTCCGCACATTTACATTATAAAGTGTAGCCAAATCACTTGTAAGACGTTTTTGCATTAGTAGTAGTGCACCGTCAGCAGGTTTATACAAACTAATAATATTATTTTATTTTTACGTAATAAGTACCTACCCATGGTACTTATTATTACACAAACGTTAAATATTACCATGATCTCCAACTACAGACATTTCGTAGTTATCTTTTTTTTGGCTTTCATCAGATAAATCGTTAATGTCAATGATAATTTGTTCTAATATTATACATATCTAAAGCCTATTCATTGCATCTATTTTGTAGCTTTCATACCAGTTAAAATCCATGAATTAAAATATTTATACATTCAATGAAAAATCTTAAAAAAATGAGATAAAATCAAGTAATTTCAGTTTTACTCACGTAATGTATAACGTATATCACGTAACTATTACTACTACAGATGCAAAAACGTCTCTAAAGTGATTTGACTAAGCTGTGTTACGGGCATACAAAATTTTAAACGTATCTAATAGTTGTAAGACATCGCCCCAGACCGTCCGTGTTATTAATTTGGCTTACAAATGCTTCATTTGGGGTTTGAATAATATGAGTGGGTGGAAACATAGGTCAATAATGTAACATGTCTTGTGGCGTGTTTTTCTCCAAATACGTCCTACTGACCTTTAAAAATGTCAAACAAGGATTTACGGCACTACGTTCTTTTAAATATTTAATAGACAACGCTTGATATCTAAGTTTACTTCCATACAAAGAAATGAAATTAAAAAATATAATGCAATTTTAAATACATCTTACTGAAAGGTAGTATTCATATACATCTATATTTAACTATTACAATTTAAATAAGCGGATTTTTAACATATTTTTTTGTTTTAAATTTGTTCCGCTTAACTTCTGCTATTAAAGCTCCGATTAAAAGTAATAGACTCGAAAATTACAGAACCAATACAAAATGCGTTAAATTCAATGATCAGTACCATTTTAATCGGCGAATCATCATTAATCCACCCATTAACTCGATACGTACTCCATACAGACACTTTTTAACGTAACGACGAATAATTTGTTTAACTACAAATAACATTACATTCCTGCAAATTTAACACATCGCCGTGACATTTTTGACAAACTATGAACGCAAACATTTTATCTTGTGCCAAATATTCAGTGCTTATTTGTATTGATACGAAACTCACATTGAATGTACATGATCGAAAGATCCCTATAAAATGTTAATATATGTAATAGGTACTTACTTCTGATCAATATTTTACTTAAAGTTGCAGTAGACAAAAATCAGTAAAACAGAAGAAAAGTTAGCACTAATTATTATCTGACTGCCAACTATGGGGCCTTAACCCTTTTCATTTTGAGATAAGCCAATTGCCCAACGTAGGAAGAGTACTAGTTCGATGATGTCTGTCATAAAGAAAATTGGCCCTAGTATCTACGTATCTACGTAATGTCTAATTGGCTATGCAGAACCCAGCTGCATCTACCATATCTACCTAGATTATATCAACTAACTTAATACATAGTCAAATAGATATCAATTAGTTGATAATTGATCACTTTACCGCAGTTTTTCCTACGTCCCACTGCTGGGCTTGGTTTGTCCAGCAACTGAGGAAGATTAGGAGGGTATACCAGCACGCTGCTTCAATTCTTGTTATTGACATTAACTGAATAAAATTCAGAAACTTTTCAGTCATTTATGTTCTACATAACACGTCGCTCGCTTGTAGACAGCTTAATTACAAACCTTGCAGATAGCATTATATAATCATAGAATCAATTAGGAAACTAAGCAACGGCTATTGATGTAACATACGTGTAAGGCATGAATAAACTTCACGCAACGATAAGTTAAATCAATACTTTGAGCTCACTTGTAACTAAAGGCTAGATTTATTGGGACAACGATTTATAAACAACATTTTTTATGTGCTGTCTAATACATAATAGCTTATGTTTACATATTTAAGGTACTTTATATGAAAGAAGTAAGAATAGAACAGCTTATCTGATGGTAAGTGGACACGGCTGCTAATGTAAAATCCCAAATAGAAATAAAGTTCGTTTTCAGCTACGCGTTGCTAGCTTTGAAGCCTAAGCTTGAATAGCTCGTGTTATTTTCTGTACAACAACATTTGAAGCCACAATCACAGTACACGCAGTGATATTGTTTGAAACTTGGCCTCTGAGGTCCTGGGTTCAAATCCCGGGCACGCTTCTGACTTATGTTCGTATTAGAAAGTAATTTTCACTTGCTTTACGGTGAAGAAAAACATTGTGAGGAAATCTACACATCTGAGAGTTCTTAAAAAAAAGTTCTCAAAGGAGTGTGAAGTCTACCAATTCGCACTTGGCCAGCGCGGTGGACTAAGGCCTAAATCCCTCTCACTATGAGGGGTGACCCGTGCCCAGCAGTGGGACAATAATGGGTTGATGATGATACCTACGGCCTCTTTGTGTGATTTATATACATATGTACATGAAATTAAAAATAGAAGGTCACAATTTTAGTCAGCAAGTCATTTCTAAGAATTGCTAAGTCTATGGTATGCACAAAGTTTATAATTCACTACTTTACCTCATATTTCTTTCCGCTCGGCTTTGTCTCGTAGTTAAACTAATTAAACATGTTTCTGTGTCAACTACGTTTAAATTTCTGCGTTCTTTTGCATTTAAATACGCTTTTAGAAGAATGCACCTGTATATATTGTTATTTTTGCTAACAAGTAAATGGGTGAGTAATTCGTTGTGGTTTTGAAGGTGATAGAACCTCTTGTGTGACAAAAAGTGGATGCATTTGAGATGTGGTGTTGGCGACGCATGCTCAGGATACCGTGGACAGATTTTCGCACTATTTTTCTTTTATATATGATCGAAGTAATAAAAATATTTTTAACAAAAAAATTAAACCGACTTCTATGCCACTAAAAAGTATGAAATAATATTAGTTCATTCGAATTCTAATGTTATTTTCGTACATAGTTCGGAAGTCGGCGCTCAAAATCATACACATACTTCGCTGAATTATCATGTAAACTATGTCAATACGAGCGCCGACTTCAGA
>DWPV01002822.1:0-16405 GCA_018251915.1 Urbanus proteus proteus
ATAAAAAAAACCTGTAGATGTTATTTCTGTAACATTTCAAGAAAGAGTTTTCATTAACGGCACTTAACTTTGAACTTTCATTTTTGGGTACGAAATGAATGATGTCCTTTATGAAAATTGAATGATAAATCGATAAACTAACTCCTGTCATACTAGTTTAGGTACTGATCAAAACTTGACCTGTTGTCTATTATACTTACTCAATATGCTCTGTATAACATAAAAAGTACTTACCTACTTGAGTATTCTTGAAGTATTTTTATTTGAAACAGTGTTAATAAATTGTAGTAGGTAGATAAATTAATAAATTTATAATTAATAAATATTAATGTAACAAATCTTAATCTAACATTCATGTCCGTTTTGTAATTGTAGTTTATACTAAGATGTAAACTAAACAAGGAAAACCCCACTTATTGATTACTATAATTTTACATGATATTTAGTTTATGAATACATTGATCGATCGTTGCAATTAGATTACCATCTAAAGTGTTTTGAGTCAGCGCAATGTAGGTAGCTCAGGAAACCACTGGAAAATCTATGAATCAAACTTGCCAATTATGTCATCAGGCCAAAGTCGGAGATTAATTCAAAGAGCGGGTACAAAGTTTATGTCCTATGTCCTATAATTAATATTACGTATTTTCCTGACTCACTTAAATCACATATGGCCATGAATATATACAAAAAAATAAAATTTAAGTGTCTGTGATTTTAAAATAACGAGCGGGTTTTTAGTTGTGTTTAAATATGTGTTTTTTATTGGGTACTTTTTAAACGCGGGTGAAACCGCAGGGATCAGCTAATAATCAATATAACTAAAGTTTAAGCAAGACGATAATTCATTAAATAGTTACAATTAGTTGAATTAGTTACAATTTAACTTCAAGCTAATTTAAATTGATATAAAATTTTGGCCTAGCTGTGAGTTTAGGTATATGATCTAAGTTGTACCAATTATTGAACCAGACATCGTTCATTAAACTTTTTTCAATACTCGTGATATCGAAAACGCAAGTTTTAGCAACTTCAAGTTTCGCATTTTTGCGACTTGCGTTCATTCGCTTTTATCTACTCACAAAGTAAAAGTAACATATCTACTAGGGCTTTAATGGTAAGATACACACGCTGTTATACTTTAATAGCTGTAAATAACTGTATTATAATGTTCTAAGCCGTAACAAAACAGAAGATATATTTTGCAAAGTATACTCACATATAATATACATATGCACATCAGTCCGTCCGGTTCACAGCGCGGTATCCCTCTAAACCGCTTTGATCGTTTGCCGGAAGGTTAATGAATTCTTTCGCTCTACTAACTCGTACGGCTCGGCGCCTATGTAACTAATATTAAGACCACGTTTAAGCACATATATGTATTTTAAGGTTAATTTATTTAAGCGATTAAAGTACGGGTAAAAAATTGTGTGTGCTTTTTCGCTACAATGGAATTAATGTTTTAATTTATAAATGTCGCTTATGACAATGTTTTCATTGGTTTAGAATATTTAAGAATTTTAGAATAATAAGAATTAAGTTTAGAATTTTTGTTTCTTTGGTTAAAGATGTATTTTTAAAGCATTATTTTATGACAAAGATGTAGCAAAACGATGGTACTGGTGATGGTGAAGATGATGGTTGTGGTGATGGAGCGGTGCTTACCTTCAGGAGGATGCAGTCCTACTGATGCCCACTGCCATAGGCGTCTGTAACCCACCCCGATGAGATAAAGTTTAAATCTTACAAATTATAAAATGATCAAAGATTCATTGCTACCTCTGACCTATCTATAACCTATGTCTTATCGCCCTCTTCGAACAAAACATGGCAATGATTAAAACTATTGTTATGGGACAAAAATAGGTGTGACGGTAATGCCTCCCGAGACAAATCACAAACAGTTGTGCCATCTGTAAAACTCACCTTTATAACAATAAAATAAAATAAAAACTCTGAAAAAAAACTGAAATAAATAGCGCCCCAGGTTATATTTATTGATCTTTTTATTTCAAATGATTTTTTAATTATCTAAACAATAAACATTACCGGGTTTATTACTGTGTAGATGTGTCCTTTCGACCCAAAATGTTTAGTTCAAAACCACTAAATACAGGCCTAGTTCCATTATAAGTTAGTTTATAGTAATAGGTTTCGTTCTATTGTAGTGCTTGTTTTGTTAGCGAAGTGGATACTATTAGGCGGAGAGCAGGCATGTACGGGGATGTTTATCTAATTTTAATTAAATTTGTCTACATGTGCGAAAACTAATTATCTACTGTTTCCCTACCGAATTACTTGCTTGCGAGGGAAATTGTTTAAAAGTGGTTAGGTAAAACGTAGCTTGTAATTATTATTGTTAATACTATCAGATGTTATTTTTCTAAAGGTGGTTCGACATCTATTTCTATCCGATAATAAAAGAGTTAAACGATGCCTTTTTCTGCTTTACTTAGTGAAACAAAAAAACACTAAAAGCCCTTCGATAAAGACCGAAGAACAATAAAAAACAGCAACAACATCTATACAAGTAAATAAAATTGAAGTGTCTGTTTGTTATTTCAAAATAACTTTTTACTCAATGAATATGAAAGTATACACGATACCTATAACAAAAATGAAATTATTATTTTTTGTCTGTCTGTATGTTTGGCTGAGATAATCTACTAAACGGCTGGACCGATTTAAATGGAACTTTCACCGAAAGATAGCTGAAGGTCTAAAGCGTAACTAAACTATTTTAATTTTGGAAAAACTCAATAGCGCGTGTTCCACACGCACGCGCGCTCTGTAGCGGGAACACTGAGTATCACTTTTATTTAAATATGTATGCATTTTTACTTCCTTAACGCGGGTGAAACCGCAGGGATCAGCTAGTATACAATTATAGTTGTTAAAAATATGTGTGAAAAAGTAGGCAGAAATAGGTGTGGTGATGGTAAAAATCCATAATACATTACTAATATAACATTGTCTAGTAGGAGTAGTCTAATATCTTAGTATAATAAATTAATTATTACATAATAATATTACGCTATAATTACTTTATTATACAGCGTTGAAATATGACTAAAACTTAGTTTCATGTTTGTTGCACCCGATATTAATCTTCATGCACAGCAAATTACTTGAAGTCTTGTAGAAGTTTGACCGTCACCGAACTATTTATTGGCTGGAACTTCATCCATCACTGCCAATACTTGAAGGAAGTTATTCCAGCTATTTGAAATCTTACAAGTTTACTACTTGATAGCGACAATAACTATTTCCGTTTTATGATAGGAACGTCAAGTTCTTTTCTGGTTTGATTGTCATTAGCAAAATATTTTTTTGGTAATACAACATTAAAACGAATCAAAATAATAGCTCACTTCTACCCATCGTTATCTGTAATTAACTCTATATAGAATTTTGGTTCTACCTGAAGCCGATATAAGATACGTTTTCGAGGTGTAAAAGTAAGGAATAAAAGCGTTACAATGATGTATGTATGTATGTATTCATAACAATAACATTTAGAACTCGTTACTATCGTATCATCAAATACATTCATAATGGTAACAAATATAGAAACACTAAGTAGCCACTAAGATTTCCTCTCTAATGAGGACGTATAAAATCATTGATTACTTACAAAATATTTTGTGTCTTTACGTGTCTTTTTCTTCTAACTATGACATAGCTCTTTAGTGGAGCTGTTTCTTCGTGCATACGATACCTCTATTCAGCCTTTGCAACTCCGATGTATTGTTTTCTGCCAAGATACTCTCTATATCTGTGGTCTATACAAAAAACAACGAACTTTACAAAGGCAGTGTATACGTCTGATGGTCATTGACATTTAACTTAAATTCTCGCATAAGATGATATACTAAAACATGATATCTATATAAAATAACGTGATTACGATCGATGAAGCACCATTTAACGTTTTATGGATAAATATCATACTAATGACTATATTTTGTGATTGGTACACTACTTTTTGAATGAAGAGGATTGAGTATGCATTAGTTAAGGTAACTACGGTCCAAATGGTATTCGGTACGGTCACATATGAGAGCATTATTGATTAGGTAGGTATTGTTAGACTACTGTTGTTAGAATTCTACGAAACTCTACAAAACGGTAAAATTAATTATCATTTGCATTAATTGTATAGCAATTATTGCAAATGACAATTAATTTTGAGTAAACAAATTCGTAACCAAAGTCGTCAGACTAGAACATGTTATTTTCAAGCTAATTAGGTACTTTTATTTTTTAATTGTCAGATTAATTTCCAATACGCATATACCTAACAAAAAAAATGTCTGTGGGGTGCAATCTAAGACTTGAGCGATATGTGATTCATAGTGTCTTTGTTCCAGGTATCCCGTCCACCAAGAACACAGTGACTCTGATCGCGGGCGAGCGAGGTGGGCTATAGGACCATTGTAGTCCGCACGCTTGCCAACATGGTTCGCGACAAGAAGTCCCCGCACAAGACCGACTCGCAGAGATGTATGTATTAGATAACTAAATACTAGTTGCTAGTAAATAATTCTAGGTTGATAGCTTCTGTATTATCTTTTTTGCTAAGTCTAGTTTATTTAAACGAACTGAGGCTGAGCAGTATCGGTTACGGTTGTGTACCTACCTACTAGTCAACTTGATGGTCTTTTTGTCTTTGCTTCTGGTACTATTTGCTAAATCAATTTCATTTATTCATTTTGTCTGATATTACGAAATTTGACAATTTTATTTTACTAAATGTATGTATCTTCACAAAATACTTTATCGCAAATTGTTTTAAAGGGTGAAAGTGTATATATAGGCATATTGATGTTGTATAAAATTTGTGTTGATAACTATAATCATACATTAAAATAAATATGTAACAAATAAGTAATCATATGTATGAACAAACAGCTCTCAAAAAATCCAAAAATAGCTAATCTCATCCGTTTAAGGAAGGAAGTTTGAGTTTAAGATAACCTTAATAATAAATTACGAATATCAAAGGATATTTTAGTTGCAATTTGTATGAACTAAATCTTATTTATCGACAAGTTTAAGCATCTATTCAGGTATATATTTTTAACAGAATTTATGGTGGATATTATGATTTTTATCATGTAAAATTTTGACACTGTATTATTCTACAAATAATTTAATTCGAACTTTTAGGTCGAAAATAGATAAGACTAATCGAAAATCGTGATTGTTGTTAGCTATCTTAATAGAATCTGTGAGTAATTAACAGAGGACTTTTAGGATCTAAACATGTCATAAATTTTAATAACAGCTGTAAGTTATTTGCCGATTATATTTTATGAACGGATTTTACGCTATTAAGTGCCGGAAAATCCAAAGGTTGACGCAAACTAGTGAAGTGACAAGTTTATTAAGGCTTATGACATAAATAAACTACTTTAATTTATATATAGCTCATTCATATAAAGGACACTGTTTAAAGGTATACTTACTAAAATAAGGTTACAGTGCCTAACATGCACATAAATTAATAATTTTATTTAATAGGTACTGGGCCCTAATGAACACTGAAAACATAATTGATTCAAACTCGGCCTCTCAGTCGGATACCTTGAGGTTCACATTTACGACTCTTTAAAATACCGGAGATAAATTCCGTGGGACATAGCTAGTCATATATAATTTTATTCCCAGCAAATTAACTCGATGAGCTAATGACACTTCTAAAACTGACGAAGTTCGATCCGCACTTGTTGTTAAACTTAGTTTGACGGGAACAAAGCAATTAGCTTTTATAATCAGGAATCGCTTTGAAGGAGCGATGCGATGCGAAGTTCCTGATGTTTGTTATCACGACTATCGATTTAGAAAACTGACTGTTACTGGTCTATTATTTTTAATGGAGTGGGTAAATTTTAAGTCCTGTTAATGTCCTGTATAATTTATAAACAACTTAACGTATGAGATATTAACTCTAGTAAATTTGTGGTGTTAAAAGATGTCTTTTCATAAAGTGTAATATAGGTTAGGTTAGGTAGGCAAAAATTCTCTATGGTTTTATCTAAGTAGGGGCATTTTACATATGTTATTTCTTATTACTGAACAACGTTTCATATTTTTTAAATATCAGGTGGAAGATACTTATACTTACGAGGCGTTTCAACTTAAACCTCAAGGATAGTAATGTATCTGTGGACCTTAAGTCGATCTCTGATGTCAACTAACCATCACATGAATTTAACGTTTTCTACTTAATTGTTATAAAAATGTATATAGGTACTTTATTTTCATAGGTTTGAAACTTAAAATGAGTCGCACAAAGGCATACACCTCACATACACACGATACATCGTAATCGTATATCATTCCCGAAAGTGCCAACGATCGTGACAAAGTATGTAGATGAGCTGATAGGGTAATGGCGTCGTATGCCATCAGTATGGGCCTAATGGCATGATCGGCGAATTTAGGGTTGATGTGATAGATATCCTTAGAGTTATTCGCAAACTATAGTTTTGTGTGGATAACGAGTAAACGATTTTTTTTTGTGGCTAGCCTAGTTTAAAAACACTTTAAAATTATGATCAGAGGTTTTTAGATTTTTTTGTATTGATTCGATAAAGTGCCTGGGAAGTTATAAAAATGCTTACCGTTCTTACGACTGTACCTATTTAATAAGACACAAAAAACGCTTTTAGTGTCGCACGTGTCTCCTAGCTATATAAATAAATTATCTACCACGTTTCATTTATTTAGATGTCGACGTGCCCGGGAATCAGACATAGGTATACGGTCATATGGTTTTTCTTCTGCCTCACAACGGGTGATAACTAAAATAAATATTTTTGCCAAAAACAAAATAGCGGTCTACTAATTTATTTTAAGAACGATTGCGAAACACGCTTTATCACGAAACCAATTCATAATCGGTTATATTCGTATCAGGAACTGGCAACTGGGGAAAACGATGAGCCCGAAGGTCTCACCTCCTAATGGAACAGTAAGGGATGGCCTAATGATGCCATCGCTGAACTTAGGGTTGACATATTTCAACCTGACACAAAGAGTCTCATAAGATTTTTATCGGGACTTGTGCTCGAAGAAAGTCGTAAGATTTTTTGTCCCTTGTTTAGATTTATAAACGACGTTATATTTTTCCCGAGGTAACAACTTATGAAGAATATTATTTTGTTACGACAACAACTTGAAAGAATTTCTGAGGTGTAACAATAAGAAGCGTCTTTCTGTGTGAAAATCCTTATAACTATGAAGTGAGCTTTAGTTTTGTATTGGAGGCTAAAATTAAGAACATATTTAAGTATTACTTCATTGTTTTCTATTTTTATCGACCATTTCTTCTAAGTTGCGAAGAAATCTAGAAGCATATCTTTGAATCAAAAGCTACATTCAAATGTCTATATTGTCTGTCTATATTGACGTCTATACATATCTATAACTGGAATTATTATAAAATCACGTATTAAACTAAAAAAGAAACTTGCCCAAGTTGAAGAGACAATTCCGTCAATTTGTTAAATAGCTCCGCTTCAGAAGTGTTACAGCGTAATAACCACGATATAAATAAGATTGAATGATACATTGCACGACACAGGAGAAAATCCTACTGTGGGACTATGAGTGTAGAAAGCGTTTTATTGCAAGAAAAGACTCAAAGAACCATTAATTTTCATTAAGCAAAGAATTACCTTAACACCTAATCACACCTCAAAATTGAAGCAAAATCCGATATCGTTACATTGTTACACAGCTACCACAATCTTCGAACCATAAGAACTTTTACTTCAGAAACTTTGAGCTTAGAAACGTAAGGATTATGAGAATAAATTGAGTTTCACAGTGATAAACGTTGGAAAAACATTCGTGTCGAGTTAAATTTCATTATGCGATCGCTGTTGACAGAGACAAACTTTCCCAAAGTACATTTCGGAGTTCTCCATAGAGTGAGAATGGGCAATTTTAATACTTTAAAAAGTTTTCTTCGAAATTGAATAAGTAAAATTTATAACAAATCTGTTGCTTATATTGTTATTATTGAGTCTTCGGTCATGAGCAAATTATTTTTAGGTTTCAGCATACTTTTTTTTAGGTAAATTGTGTTAGAATGAAATTTTAACTGATTTTTATTAATAAAATATAGGTAGATGAACCAAATGGAACTCACCTTTTTAACAAATGAAATTAGCCGGTTTATCTCTGGAATTAGCAAACTACTATGCAGTCCACTTTTATTTACTTTTACTGCTACTAATTGACGACTGCCGCATAAGTACATCTGACTCCAGGTAAGATTTCTGTCTGAACCAAGGTTGGACAAAAATGTGTCGCTTCCCTACCCTGCAGAAGCCTTATCAAGATAACCTGATGATACAAATCTACCGTACTACTATGTGAATGTTCTAGAATGTTTTTATTCGTTTTTTAAAATGCTTGTTTAAAAATTCAATACCTATAAGAGAAAGGAGGAAAGAAAGCATGTGTTAATTTCAATTAATGGAAGGTGCATTCGTATCATGTAACTGACGTTTCAACTAGTTCGAAACTGCGAGTGGTTTTAAACTTGCTGGAATTGAAGTGTCAATCTAACGATTTGCTATCAGTTCAAGTGGGGATGGACATACGAGTTTTACCACATTCAAATTTAAAATTGGAACATATTGGAATTTTACATACTATTTCTTCCCGTCTATTGGTAATCTACTATTGTACGTAAATCTCCCTTAAAGTTATGTTGTAGTCACAAATTTTGTTGTAATTTTAAATAAGTAACTTACAGACAGACGCAATTTTATATCTTAAATCTTCAGGACTTCATTAACAAGTTCTTTGATAATATAATAAAAGTTAACGGAAATGTAACAATATACATCATACAACTTTTTTGTTTAATATACCATCTGCGTTTCATACACATATTTTCTTATTTGAGACAATTTAGAACTTCCCTTATTACATTTCCGAAGTCAAATAAAGAAAGTATCTAATTAGATACAAGTTGTGTTACATCCTCGGAACAAGGAAGAAAGCCCTTTTCCGTGGTTACATCATTAGAACAGGAAAACTTTCTGGAACTTAAGTCCCACGAAGTTTTCCTCTTTCAATTTGTATTGAATGAATTTATTAATTTACTCGTATTTTCCATTAAAATAAATGTTAAGCATTTAAAACTTACAATTGTCGTGTTACTGAAAACTAATGTATTAAAGATAAAAGTACTTAGAAAAGCAAACGTCTAAACACTGTTAAATAACAATTGATTATTATAAAACTCGACATAAAATTTCATAAATAGGAGAGAAGCGGTTATGCTTCTCCAAAAAGTTGCTAAGCCTGGTCAAGTTGACCCAAATTAAAATTCTGGATCTGCCTGTGGTATCTAGATTTGAACCCTGGACCACCTAGTATAAGAAATCAAAATTCACTTCTGTAATTATCTTCTGCAAAGACTGGGTTTCCTTTTTTCATAAACATTATACAGGCATTTGCTAATTCGCAAATTTACCTTTGGCTACCTTCGCTACCTAGGATATATTGGATATGTTGGCTCATATTGGCTTATAGCTTCAAGTTTCATGATAGGGTTCTCAAGCAAAGCGTTTGTTTACACTGGATACGGATCAAATACTATCACGGTTCAGCTACTCCGGACGTTGATATATATTGACTGATGTAGCAACTTGCAATATCAAACTATGGGAGGTACTACGGTTGTTGGCGATCAATATCGGTATCCTTATGTATTTACAAAATCTACGTATACCAGTCATCAGTATCATAATGATCGTTTTAATGTACTATCTTTTATATTTCAGGTGGAAAGCAATTATCATTGTTATAAACATGTCACCTACTTTCCTGGAGATATTACCGTATCGGTTGATACGAAGGCGTTCAAGGTTTAATCTCCGGAAAGTCTTCCTTAAATATAAAATGCATGTAAAGTGCGCAGTATTTATTAAATATTGTAATACCTGTTGAACCTGAAACCTTTAACCTGAAAGATTGATAAAGGATAACTGCTGTTTCTTGGTACTTCAAAGTTTCGTTTACCGTGATCTACATCAAAATTACTCCCTAACGATAAGACTATAATAGGCACTGCTACGGGAAACGCCTATCTTGGGACACCTTAATTAAAGTTCACGAGACAGTTAGTTAGCAGAACTTATGTTAAGTTAGTTAACATATGAGTAAAATCTGTGAATTGCGAAATTTTCGCACGAAGTGCTAACGACACTTCCGGAACTGTGCAAGTTTGAACCACACCGGAAAGTTGCTTTGACGGGAACAGAGCAATTAGATTCTGTAATCAAAGACAGGTTTGTCATAGGAATAACGTCTATCTATTATTACCATTCACTTGAGACACTTAAAGCACTCAGTTGAGAACATATTCTATTCCATTAGCTTATTCCTTTCCAACTTCGCACACACTATCCACTTCATTCATTGTGGAGCACTCTTTTCCATACATAGATTGTCCGGAAGAGATCGCTTCTAAGCGATAAGACTGCCTATTGTATACTACTTTGATCTTTCTTAATATTGTTGTTAACATCAGTTGTAACTGTGCAATAAAGATTAATCTATCTACCTATCTATCCATCCATGGTCCTGATCAATAACAGATTAGTAGCCTTCACACTAATTAATATGTCAGTTTCTCAAACATATTTATAGGTTCTTGATATTTTTTCTTTACAATAATTAACTAAGAGACGAAAAAGTCAAAGTGTTATCTGAACATGCGAACGTTCTTAATTTTACTTACAAAATTTTCAAAGTAATTTTCCTAAATTTGACAACTTAATTTCGCATGTTTGTAAACGTTTCGAAATTGAAGTGTCAATCCAGTCAACTCCCAGTTTCAATAGACGAAGTTGAGGCAAGTTCTGTTCAACAAAATTGTGTTGGTACTGATTGCATTCCCGTGACGTCATAAACTACGAGGTTTCTATAGGACTGGTTGTCTCGTTGTTCAGGATTTTCCTTAGAATTTGCGGGCTTCCTTAAGCTTTAATCCGATTAAAACCAACAGTAATAGTAACGCTTTCTACTCTAAGATTCTCAGTGTTGCTGGTGCTAACATAGGTAGATACATAAAGATGAGAATAAAATCACTTAAACCCAGATATCTTGAAATTTCTCATTTATATGTTTGCTTGGCTGGGGATCGAAGATTGAAATAATGGTAGAACGGCATGAAAACTAATGTGCCACGCGGGTCATGAAAAAACAGTTTTTATGGATGACAGCATGAGCGGAAACGGGTTCGAAGTCCGCCAGATTTTAAGGGGTCAAAGCCCAATGACATCTGCGACTACGGATATACGATAATACATTATATTACAGTACACTTTTCTCTTGTAATTTGCGTATATAAATGTAAAAAGCAGCTCTGATGAACTTATTAGTATTAGTTACTAGGTTATACCCGCAGCTTCGCTCGCGCTTATATTTTTTACAATTTGTATGATTTAGGTATAATGCAATATTTCATATCAAGAGGTTGTAGGTATAAAAGTAGGAAAGTTGTAGGTATAAAAGTTACTTTTCTATCCCTCGGGAATAGTACGTTTTTTCGGGATGAAAGGTACTCTATGTCCTAATCTGGACTTTTAGCAATGTGTGTGCAAAATTTTATAACGATCGGTTGAGTAGTTAAAGCGTGAAGGCGTTCCAAACAAACAAACAAACAAACAAACAAACAACAAGTATGATGTATACCGTGCTTTACTATTAAATACATAGCCTGCCATGCAAGCATGCAATCTGTTCGCATGCCTGCATGGTATTCTGATTACGCACGAATAAACGAATTATGTCATCGCTTACACATTAAGTCAATTTGACTATAATTATGTTGACAATGCACTGGACTCATATTCATTTATATTCGTGTTTGTAATCGATCTCAATTGAATAGGGCATTCCCCTATCATAGGTTCATTAAAGGTATAGTTATCATAGGTTCGTTAAAGGTATAGTTGCGCCAAGTGCACCAAGATGCTTCGAGCTTTAATAACGAAGGTGTCTTTTTACAAGAATAAAAGTAGCAAACAGGCATGCAGTTCATTCGATGCAAAGAGATCTATTACCAACTTCAAATTATAGAACAATTTTTCTGACTGAAGTCAATCACACATGTTACCCGTGAGGACGTCAGTCGCCTACCTCTACATGTACTAAATACCCATTATCCTTTGATTTCCAAAAACAAAACGCTTACTGATAAAAATATATATCTGTACAAAATATGATTTAACTGAACATAACTTTATCAGAATTCGGAGTGCTGAATACGACTGACCTCGATTCGCACCCGCGACCCGGAAGAAAAAAATCTTTCCGAAATTTTATCGCTTATTTTCTTGCAAATTGCCGACAAGGGCTTTAATCCCCGCATTTAGATGTTTAATACAGACATTTGTGTAAGCACCCAATTTAATATAACGGTCACGCTTTTAAGGTATTCCGTTTATTATAAGCGAAGTTGTCTAATAGACTCCTAGAGGCGCATTTTGTCATATCAGCAATACTCGAATTTTATTAATCTTATCATGAAAATCTAATGGAGCCTCTGATTATTCAAAATTATATGCGTATTTGAAATTAATTATCGCCTTAAAAAACTGGGGCCCTTGGTAAAAAAGTGAATTTCTCAAAGGTGTGTTGATGGCTACTAGTTGGTAGTTAGCTGGGTAGTCTATAGCCTAAGCCTCTCTCTACGACTGCCTTTTACCGTGGAACAATAATGGCTAACGCTAATAGGTACATCTTATTTGAGCCAGTTTAGCAAATCAGACTCAGTTTATTAACGTTCACAGTACTCCGCGTGAAAATTGTACCAACGTCCATTTAGTTACTCCGTCAAAGCCACGTTTAAATTTAAGATGACTATTCCGGAGCATCTTTTATTCAGATACATTCAACTGGGGTCGCTTTGGACGCGGATAGGCCTAGTATTCAGAGGAAATTATGCAAGCTTTTCATAGAGTTACACAACGGGGACACGGCGTCATCGTAAGGTATGCTCCATATTGTACACCAGGTTGTTTGCTATCTTGCGTATCTGCCAAGATTATAACTTCAAATATTAAAATGTACCTACGGAATCTATAAAAATAAATTAAATTGAAGTGTCTGTTTGTGATTTCAGAATAACATGTTTTTACTCAATGCATATGAAAGTATTCACCATACTTATAACGAAAATGCAATTTGATTTTTTTGTCTGTTTGTCTGTCTGTCTATCTGTCTGTTTGTTTGGCTGAGGTAATCTTCTAAACGGCTGGGCCAATTTTGACGGGATTTTCACTGGACGATAGCTAAAGGTCTAAGACTTAACATAGGCTAATTTAATTTATGAAAAAAGGTTCACGGGGGAGCGGAATTTCAGTTATATTTAAATATGTTGTCCTTCTTACTTTTTAAACACGAGTGAGCCCACTGGGATCACTAAGTACTAGATATATTATAACATGTTGTCTTTAGGAATGGTTTTCAATATTAAAATGTAACCAGGTAATTAACAGGTAATAATATAATTTTTTCCCAATTTTTATAGTGTGTATTATGAACCAAATAACTATTTACAAGTGCGAAAACAATTAACGTAAAATTAAAAAATGTATACATACAACTCTTGTATGTACCTATGTCTTTTCAAACTCATTTTGTAATATGCTTAATCTATTTGGATGAAACTTAAATTTTATAGTTAAAGTCGGTGTTTTACCAGATTTTTTTGTTATTCACAGTTTTTTTTTTAAACTCTTTTTAACTGAAACGTGGAGTTAAACTATTTCGTAGACACATTATTATTTTCTATTTTCTTTGGCATACTATTATGTAAAAAGGAAAACATTTTCTCAAACAAACTATTTCCTTAAACAGTACCAGTGCAACTGCGGGTTAAGTTGGAAAATTTTGGGTTTACACAAATTTGTAGGCACTTCTACATATTTCCATATTCCTAGCCTTAACCCCGAAGTTTATTACAGTTGCTACTTAAAGACACAACGTACTTTGAATATTTTGAAGATGTTTGCCTTTATACGCTGTGGAGTCTTTTCGGTACTTTTCACCTTAACCTCAAAACTGCCCAACGCTTTTAGCTTTTAGTCTGGTTTGAAGTAAGCTTGTATGTTTTTGCTCCGAGTAAAAATCGGGTCACTTATATTAACATGTATGGTAATGTGCTTTCTTAATAAGACGCTTAAGAGACTTTCTACGATTATAGCCCCACAGTAGGATTTTCTCTTATGTCGTGGGTGCCATGGATACACAAAGACGAAGACACAAATACCCAGACCCATAATCCTGAAATCTAAATTCATCATTCATATTCAGTCTGATCGGGAATCGAACCCAGGACCCACTGCGCGTCAGACCGGTACGGCAGATAATAAGTATTTTATTTTACTCCTTCGATCAAAAAATTGCTCTACTCGTATTCGGTTGCCACTTCGATCAAAACGTTGCCTATTTCGTTTGGTTCGATCAAAAAAGTTCCAATTCTCGGGTGAATTTGTAGAAAATACGGAAGTAGCATTCGTCCTATTCACGAGATGTGCTAGAATTTATTTTTAAATCCTTACAGCGAATGTCCCTCTTGATCTCCGAGTGTAATCGCTGTGCAAACGGAAATAACAAACCCTAATTTCCGTGCCGCACTGATATGTTGGGTTTTGCCGCTTTTTTATGTTTTATTTATCTACCAATGTTTATAATTAACTTTCCGCTCGAAAAATCGATAACTCGTTTATTTCAACATCTCATATGGAACTACTTATCCGTCGAATATATTATAGAAATCGTGCGCTACAAACAATTTGTGACATAATTAAAACAGGTTGAAAAGTACTAAAGATTGTATGATTGAAGAATGCTGTTTTCATACTTGATTATTCGAGATATCTTGCAATTACTTTTTTTATGAAATTGAGGCCTTAAACGTTAAAACGTAGTTCGCCTTGTATCCAGTGCTCATTACCACCTAAGCATATTTAATTTTGTAGTCAACACCAAATGTAATCTGGTCAATAAAATTGGTCTTAAATAACTACGAATTGCTCTACTTAACTAGCCACAGATGTGTTTGTCCAACAAAGGACGAATAACAAACACCTACTATAAATATCGGTCTTGTAACATGCGCCTTCAATCCATGAAACAACGCTTAACACTGCCGCTTCTATTCAGAAAAGGTGTGACAGTAGTGCCACCGGGCTTGAACAACGAAGGGTTCTACCAACCATAATTTTCAGTAATATTAAAGTTGTTTAATTTCAATTTTATCTTTGTGTGGCCTCTTGTGTGTGTTGTGTGTGTGGTATGTAAAACGCACTTTAATGAATTCATTAGCCCTTTTGTTGGAATAGAATCTTGGTTTTAAATATTCATCGTAGGTAATTGGTAAAATGACTGAATTGAACTTCGTTTTATAATTCAAGAGGAAAATACGCTTCATTGAGTAATTGGCAATTAAAACCTTGAATTTTTTAGTGGTGTTTAACCCATAATTTTGCATTCGCATTCGTGTCTATAGAAAATAAACCCATTTTATTTATATGACTCTATTAACATGCATTCGTATTAATTACGTGTTTTTATTTTGATTTCTATTAGTATTACACGGACTTCATACTATGGAGATAGTAGTGGTAGTATTTAGCAGTAAATGTGGTAGATTTTTATGTAATTCGACTTCGGCAGCACCACCGCCCCAACAGCAGTGTTAAGCACTGCTGTGTTCTGGTCTGAAGGTTGTGGTACGGGAGACATGTTTATCCGAGGAAAGAAGTAGTAGCAGTTTTTTTTTTAATATCAGAATTACATAATAATATATGATCTAACACTGTAATCATGCACGTACAAAATATATTTCATTTTACTCCTAACAATTTCAAATTACCTGAACACGAATTCTGATTTAATAACAATCGGTTCTCAACGGGTAAATACGCTTTGATACAATTTGATCTGATTACGTTATTAAAGTCTGTTTGGAAAGTGAATTGTGTTTTAATCCTTGATAAATAAAAGTAGTTGACAGGTTCCGTTTCAAATGGAAAAACCACAAACATAAACAGTGGCCACGGGGGCAATTATAGAAATGCCGACAGTTAAAGTTAATATATTAAAATGGATATTTTTCAAATAAAAATGTAAAATTTAAATCCCCATCAACCATGTTTTGTTTTAACCAATTTGCTGTTAAGCAACTTTAAGTTTTGAGTAGTGTTATCACTGGATACCAGTCGTTATCCCGTGTCTTTGGTACCTACCTACTAAATTAAAAAACATCATTTACGGATTTTTCTTGTGTTCTTCTAGGCCTATACTGATTAAGACCATTACATAATTGCATAGCTGCATTGAGACCACAGAGTCCTTTCTTAGTAAG
>DWPV01002823.1:0-16405 GCA_018251915.1 Urbanus proteus proteus
ATTATGTTATTCCAGACTAAGGTCTATGTCTACACCAAATTTCATCCAGATCCATTCAGCCGTCCTTAAGTTAAAGAGTAACAAATATCCATCCATCCATCCATCCTCACAAACTTTCAGCTTTATAATATTAGTAAGATGTGTTCAGCGCTGCTGTGTTCTGGTTTGAAGAGTCCACTTACCACAAGTGAGACAGACTTATCCGAGGCGTTCCAACTTAGTCCTCAGGAAGTCCGCGGAAATGTCTACTTATCAGTGGATAGGCTGTTTCGATACTTCGTACTCATAAATTGTATTTGTATTTAATAATAATTTTGTAATGTACAATAAAAAATGAATTCTAAAATATAAATGTCCAATGTCGTTTTGACCAATCTAAATACACTTTTTACACTCATACAACAATATACAAACAGCCAGACCCAGAACACAAATCTAAATTGATCATTCAGATATCTGTCCGGCCGGCTATCAAACCCGGAACCCCTTGCGTGTCACACCGGTATGGTATCCGCTCCGCCACGAGGGTCGTCAACTAATTCTTGGGTTTTTTTTATATGATGGAAGTAGCAAACTAGCATGCAGTCCACCTTAAAATACAGATAAGATCACAGTCCTACCTGAGGTCGACTACAGATGCGCTACTACCCTGAGGACTAAGTTGGAACGCCTTGGATAAGTATGTCGCTCTTACCACACCTTTCAAACCAGAACACAGCAGCGTTACACTACTGTTATAAGGCAGAAATAGGTGCGGCGGTGGTGCCGCCGAAATCGAACTACATAGAGTTCTACCTTCAGAATTAGCTAATACTTTAGTAGCTAAAACTAAGTTAAATGTAAAACATAGTAAACTGGAACTTACTAAATTTCTCAGGTTTCGGTTGCAAAGCGCTCCCCATCATACCCGCCAGAGCCACGGAGACCAGCGCGAGGAGCACGACCAGTGATCGCAACATGACCGCTAGGATTGAATGAACTGACTGACCATGATGGTCTAATGCACATTCTTATATACCACTAAGATAAAGTTGGTTTATATGATGAAGATAACTTTTTATCTTATGTATATAAAATTTGTCAGTAAATATAATACTAATTTTGCAAATGTGTATTAACTAGAAATATTATCTTAAAAAAACCCGACTGCTTAAGACCTCGTTTTTTCAGCTCTCACTTACTATAATTTAAAATTATACATGGTGTCCCGTAAATAGAAGACCACCTTGAATCCACGTGTAGGTCACACAAAGGCCTACCTGAATATCTGCTTTTGTTTCTCCAAGCTCCCATAGTTACTTATTGAGATATTTTGACTTTTGTTAATTTTCTCAAATTGCATACCACGCAAGGTAATGCGAATACAATCTTCCAATGCGGATTGATGGAGTTTTTAAGAAACCATGAAATTTTTTTTTGCAACGAATCAAATTTGCTACCACCCCTAAAATCTACGAAAATAGTCCTCGTAAGTTAGCTAAAAAGGTCCTCCAAGATAAATCTGCCAGCCTTTTAATCTTCCGCCCTAGTCCCCAGCCTACTTACCCTAGTGGTAGGTATATCTGCCATTGTACATAGGTATGTATATTTTTGACTGAGATTTTGCTGATAAAGTATGAGGAAAAATATTTAATACCTATCCATCATTATATTTACTTACTGAGAATTCGGGATGACCTGGAGATACACCGGTTATCCACAACAGATAAAAGTGAAGTGACAACAGCCAAATGCATTTGCAAAATGCCTATAATCGTACGATAATATGTAATGTTCCGTATTTGGACTACAATGATATTTTTTTATTATTATATCTCACTTAACGATACCTAAAGCTTGATTCCAAGCTTACTCTTAGCCTTACAGAATCAATTAGTCCCGAGCAAAGTTTCGAACTTCATACAACAATCTATACTAATCTATACTAATAAATAAAATTGTGATTTCTAAATAACAACTTTTTACTCAATGGAAAAATACAATTAAAAAAAGGTTTATCTGTCTGTTTGGCTGATGTAATCTTCTAAAGGGTTGAACCGATTTTGAAGGGACTTCCACTGGAAGATAGCTGAAGGTCTTAGGCGTAACTTGGGCTATTTTAATTTTGAAAAAGCATAAGCGCGCGCTCTACGCGCACGCGGTCGCCGGGTATCATTTGAGTTTAAATCAGTATTATTTTTTAATGTTTTAAGCATGCAACCGCGGCTATCAGCTAATAAAATAATATGGTATGAATACAGAACCCATAACTATTATCTTTAAGACAAAGGCAAGCTTCCAATACGGATCGTTAAAAATGTATAATTGCGGAAAAAAATGTTTTTGGAAATTCTTGTACTTACTGCGACTTACTTATGGCGCGCGGGTGCCAAAAGATGATAGTATATTTACTGCAAGTGGTGGTTAGCAGCTTTTAAATATTTTCTGAGACCTCGTATTGAGCCTATTTTGTTTTAAAAGGCGCTTCGTTGCATTATAATACTTGGAAAATCCCAGCATTTTTCGTTGTGATTCAGTCATAATGAATACAATATGAAAGAAGATAAAGTATTGTAGAAGACATAGATTCACCTTAAAAACCCGTTATTTAATTTAATGGCTACTATGCTTTATATTCCGGTAGAAACTAAAAACTAAAGGATTTAATATAATAATTGCCCAAGGTTCAGAAGGTGGTACCTTATGTAGTTCGACTTCGGCGGTACCACCGCCACACCTATTTCTGCCTTATAACAGTGTTAACCACTGCTGTGTTCTGGTCTGAAAGATGTGGTAAAGAAGACATACTAATCCGAGGCGTTCTAACTCAGTCCTCAGGGGTAGCAACGCATCTGTGGTCAACCTCAGGTGGAATCTAATCTGGGGTTGATTACGGATGCCATCAGGTGGACTGCATGCTCGTTTGTTACGTCGATCATATAAAAAAGACATTTGTCTGATACATTCCAAAATGGTCCTTAAGCGTAACATCTATGGTCGACTAAGATAGGATGCTTATCTAATCTGGATTTTGTCACCGGTGTCCACGGCGCGGCCTCTGACCATCAGATGGACTGCATGGTTATATGCTAGCTATCCTGATAAAAAATAATAAACAAAAAATACCAAAACTTTTACATGTACCTATTTCACAATGTTCAACTAATTCTGGCCGATGTAGAGTCAAAACGTGCCGAAGTGAAGATCGTGACTGCGGCCACACTAATATTTAATACACATCTTGTAATATACTTTGTACAACTTTGGGTTTTCAGAACATTTTGATATTTATTTTCATAGACATCAACCTCATGTGGCATAATAACACAGGCTGTAATTTCTTTGAAAAAAAAAATCGTACCTTTCACAGCTAGGCAAATAGATTTTTTGAAAAATCAAAACCAAATTAGCTTTCCACTGTCTGTCCCTACGTATGCATCTTTAAAACTTCGCATCGGATTTTGATGCGTTTTTTTTTAATAGATAAAGTGAATCAAGAGAAAGGTTCATATGTAATTTAACGTGTGCGAAGCTGCGGGAAAAACCTAGTTAATAATATTTTAGCGTTTATGAAAATCGTTCTCGCAAACCTTTTAACATTTTTCGCTATTCTTATAGTTTTGGATTTCCCCATCCACGCACAGTTGACAAGTTCACTCTGTACTTATATTATTTTTGTCATCCTTTCGTGCTTTGTTTTATGATCCCTATTTGGTTCTGGGGTGAGGTAGGTTAATATTGTCTGCATCTCGTCCAGATGTTGATCAATTAGCACACAATTAATCCGTAGGCGAAGCCGTCTGGCAGTCATAAATTAATTTTATTCACGAATATAAATATGTCATCGCGCACTCTAAGGACACTGTGAAAATAAAAAAAATATGAATTGTAGAAAATAGTATCCTATATCAGGAATCTACTTGTTTTTGTCATAAATTTCTTATTAATAACAATACTAAAATTAATAATACAAAAATTTCGTGTATACACAAGTGTTACAATTATATATGTATAAATTTACGTTATTTTTACGTATAAATGTACGTATTTGATTATTATGTGGATGGCCATCGCTGTAACCAAATTATCGATTGTCGATATAGATACTACGTATATAATTGTAAAAACGTAGTAAGTGTACCAAATCAGGATCCTACTAATCCGGGTGCCTACGCTACCCTTGTCATCAAACTTGCTGTGCAACGGCTAATCGGTAAAATGGGGGAAAACGGATCCACCGCAAAGTTATTCACCAGGAGCTACTAAAGCAGGGGTCTGTAAAGGACTGGATCTTTACAGATCCTCGTCTCGTCACTCTAGGGTGCCATGAAAGGCTTCGCCAGTTGAAGAAGAAAAGGAAGCCCTCATTCAGAACCGGTGCGATACCGCACGGGTCTTGCGTCGGAACATCAAATTCTTCACGCCTATTCGACTTAAGCCGCCCCTAAATGTAAATCCCGGATCCGCAGTGTGAATACAATCACCTATAGTAAAATTGAATCTCACCAATTACATGGCATTTAACATTGTATCGATAATAATTTTAGTAATATTAAATCTCTTACTTTAAAAAAAAACCTACATAATATAACTACCTACGTCACTTTGTAGAAACGAATATAAAGGCCCAAACAGTGCAAAAACTCATTAAATCTATTTTTATTCACAATGTTTCGTGAGTTACTTGTACTGATGGCTGTAACTTCCGTCGCTATGGCGGCGGCATACATCCAACCATTGGAGGAAAAACCTGAAGAATTCAGTATGTACTTGGTTTTGGAAAGCACGAACAGCTTCGTGGCTTGTGTATTGTATCTACAAAGTTAGGAACATTGGGCGTTGGTTGGACACACACCTAATATTTAAAGAAGCCGTCTTCCGCAATTTTTAACCGAAACAAAGAACTTCTTCACGCTAAAGTTGTGATGGTGGGAGGCGGTGGGACGTTCCTGGTCGAACATACCTGTTCTAGCATATTTCTTTACCATTTCTTTTAATAGTTAAACTTTCTCAACGATCTTGTGAGTGACTTAAGTTGTTCACTATCCATGCTTTCCTTCATCAATTCGTTTTGTGTGACTTTCCCTTCCCAATGCCCCTCGTTATGCCCTTAAAAAAGACGTTTTCTACACTCATAACCCCACAGTAGGATCATCGACGAATACAAACAACCAGACCCAAAACAAAAATCTGAATTTATTGTTCAGATGGCGCTAACCTGGAACCTATTGCGCGTCATACCGGTATGGTGACCGCTCCGATAAGGGGATCGTCAGATTATTGATTACACAGATTAAATTTTTTTTAGACTACACACATAAATGTCATCCCGCACTCCCGTGACGGCGCGCGCGGGCCCGTGGAGCGCACGCTAATGGATTTTTCAAAAATTAAAATAGCCTATATTACACCTTAGACCTTCAGCTAACTTCCAGTAAATGTTCCGTCAAAATCGGTAGAACCGTTTAGAAGATTAGCACAGCCAAACAGACAGACAGACATTTTTTTTAATTCCTTTTTCGTTACAGGTATCGTGTATAATTTCGTATTTTTAACTCAATAAAAATGTTATTTTGAAATCACAAACAGACAATTCAATGTTATTTATTTGAACAGATGAACAGATATTTACTAATTTCACATCATTTCTACAGAGGATGTACCTGGCTGCTACATCTCGGACCTGAAAGATGTGATTCCTGTCGGGGAGTCCAGGCCCAGCATGTCTCAATGCAAGTCCTATATTTGCGGTGAGAAGAACGTCCAAGTTTACACGTAAGTTTAATGTTTATATGTAAAATTGCAACACACCCGGTGTTTGCTTGTAATTCATCTCCAAAACGATATAGCCGATAGTTATAGTTTAGTTTTTTATATATGTAGATATTTATGGCGCACCTAGCGATGTTCCTTGTTGTCAAGAATGAAATTCTTTACATTTTGTTATTTTCAGGCGATATATTTTTACATATCAATTTTGTTTCATTTACCAAAAATATAATATTTTTATCATCTCCTCATATATATTTCTTGTCAAAAATATACATATAGACCGGCGCTTAATACGCCAATCTCAATATTTTATTATCCGACTGCCTCCAAAGGAAGGTAATTTTTTTCGAGCGTATATATTTAGCACGCTCGACGCACAAAAATTAATTATAGGAAAATATTACGTTTGTATTTTTGCCGCCCTGTAGCACGTAGCACCTATAAGCACCTACTTGTTTTTCATTTTGAGTGAACTGTATTTAAACTAGTTATAGTTATAATATTAATTTAACATCTTATTTTCTAGATGCGGAGCGGCAGCGATCTCACCGCCGTGCAAGTTGGAGATCGACAAGAGCCAGCCCTATCCTAACTGCTGCCCAAAGCCGGTCTGCCCCCCGGCTCAGAATACAGCTTGTGATTAATTGCCTGTAATTGGCTGTAATAAATGAGATTACACTTAATCGTATTGTTTCATTTAGTCGTACCACTAAATTTTACCTGTCCAGGAGTTACACGCATGAATTATGATCTTAAATCAAACTTTCGTGCCGACCGCCACATCTACAAACATATTGCTGTCAAGCCAATGGCGGATTTACCACTAGACTGAGTAGGTTGGAGCCTAGGGCGGCAAATTTATCTTGACCACCTTTTGTGCTAACATCAGGGGCGGCAGTAAATTTTAATATTCTGATTCCGCCGTCCGACTCGAAAGTAAAGTATTTACTAGCACAGGTTGGCAAGGGCGGATAAATTTCAAAAGCGTACTAGCGATAAATGTCTCAATACACCACCGATAAGAGCCATAATACAAGCAGTGGCGTAGCGTGTGCTTTTGCCGCCCCTTGCCGACCGTTAAAATTCAATAGTAAAAATTTAAAATGAGGATGAATACACATGTAGGTTCTTTTTTTAAATGTAGGATTTAAAGTTGATTTACCACCGACAACCTTTTCTCATAACAAGAATTTCATTATCAAACTATATATTTCGGAGCGTGATAAGGTAATTATTTTAAATAACACCTTATTTAATATGTACCTACCATATATGAAAGAGATAAGCTTTACACTTTGAACACCTGAATAAATAGTTCGTTGTATGGAAAAATTCCATTAATTTATGATTTCTGAATACCAACCAACCATTTTATTGCGGACATACCAATTCTTTTAAAAGTGCCATATCTTTCATTCTGTATTAATTTGCTATATCATACGTGGACTGCATGATTTTTGTTACTTCAATAATATAAAAATAGGAATAAAAAAACAAATTTCGGATGTTAATTACACGAAACTCTCTTCCAGGCAAAATTAATCTAATCCTAACTGATCTAATCTAACCGACTTAAAATATTAAGTGGACAAAAAGGTTATTTTGTCTTTAGCAAAATGGTTACAAAACCGAGAAGCCATCGAGCAAAACAAAAAAAAAACTATTTTTTTAGCCGCCGCCCACCGGCTGGTAAGTGGCCACTGGCGCCTATGGAGCTGTTTTCAACTCCAAAGATCACAGGTACCTACCTGAGGTTAGCCAAAGATGCGTAACTATCCGTGAGGACTAAGTTGGAACGCCTCGAATGCCAGGTGCCACCGGAGTCGAACCACAAACGGTTCTATCATCTTTAAGGTTGCTATCATGAATACCTAGATCATGAATCATGAAGTGAAATAGAACTATTTCATATTATTTTTTTACCAAAATTGTTATGTTAGCATTTTTCGTGTATGCACAAGTGTTACTACAAAAGTCATTTCAAAATTTATTACCCGACTGCGTCAAAAGGAGGGTAATGTTTTTCGAACGTAGCTATGTTTATAAGTATGTCCATTTATATAAAATACTAGCTGATCCCCGCGGTTTCACTCGAGTTTAAAAAGTATTGAAGAACACATATTTAAACGTAACTTAAATCCCGCTCTCCCACGAGAAGGCCCGCATGCGCGTGGAGCGCGCGATAATACTTTTTTCAAAAATAAATTAGCCTATGTTACGCCTTAAATCTTCAGCTATCTTCCAGTGAATGTCTCGTCGAAATTGGTCCGGTCGTTTAAGAGATGAGCTCAGCCAAACAGACACAGAAAGACAAAAAAAAATAGATTGCATATTTGTTATAAGTATCGTGTATACTTTCGTATGCGTTAAGTAAACAGTTGTTATTTTGAAACCTCAAACAGACACTTCATTTTATTTATTTGCATAGAAAAAAAGAAAAAACGAGTAACTAAGAATTAAGTACAGCCAAATCACTTTAGAAGTTTAGAGAAGTTTTTGCATTTGTAGTAGTGCACCGTCAGCAGATTTTTTAGATAGATTATTTTTCCTTTGGAAGTGCACTGTCAGCAGATAACGATCAACGTAACAGTCAACGATATCAGTACAAAAACCTCTCTAAAGTGATTTGACTATACGTACTTACTGCATGGGGTGACATTAGAAATTACAGATAAAATACTAAATCAACGTTTCATATTTACCTACTGAATTTTTAAGCAGTCCATATTCTTGTTTTTGTTCTAATTTATTTAAATTAAATTTTACTATTTTCAAACTAAACATTAAGTAACTACATAGTTACAATAATTTCGTATAGACACAAGTGTTACAAATACCTACAAGGCACCTGAGTACGTATTTACTTTATTTTATAAATTTAAATCTTGCGTATTATGTAGGCACATAATAGGGACGGGCTGTAATCAAATTATCGATATTGTTTTTTTTATTAACATACTCCCACCGTCCACGTAAATGTTCTCAACTACATCACTACCTATAAAAAAATATCATTGTCACTAATTGTAACAATTTAAGTACTAGATTACAATAACTTAATGGAGAAATGTTAAGTGATGCCTGGGGTAGCAGAAGCTGGAGCCTCAAACTTCGCTGCGTTTTCTGGATGTTTAGTGCCGGGTCAGGAAAAAGCGATAACTTTATATATAAGAAAAAAATAAAGTTAATAGGGCTGCTATTTTACGTGCACATTTGCTATATGTATAAGGACACCAACATTATATCGATAAGAATTTTAGTAATAGCGAATCTCTGGTTTTTGAAAATACCTATCTGTATGACTACCTACGACACTTTCCTGAAACGAATATAAAGGCCAAACAAGTGCAGAAGCTCATTAATTCTACTTCATTCACCATGTTCCGTGGACTATTTGTACTGATGGCCGTGACTTCCGTCGCTATGGCGGCGGTAGCGATTCACCCATTGGAGGAAAAACCTGAAGAATTCAGTAAGTACTTGATTTAAGAAGCGCGCACAGCTTCACGACTTGTATGAATCGTATCTGATCTACAAAGTTAAAAAACATATGGCGCGGTTGGATGTCAGATGTGTGAGCCCTATGTTTTGTTGTCGAGGGGGAACCTTCAAAAGGTACCCGACGCATCGAGAGCGACAACGGGTTGTGGGATTTTTACCACACTAAAAGCCCCCAGTGGCAGTCCTCGGCGCTGCAAAGCGGACTTAATGATCTCCGAGGAATGACAGCAGAAATCCTCCGAGCGCGTTACCACATCGGGCTCAGTTCGGATGAACGCTGCTCTCGCCGCACCGTGAAGTACGACGGCTGGATGGTTTAAAAGTAACACTAGACTGACTTTTACAAGAATGAAAGCATGGGTTTTCTTCCTCAATTCGCTTTGTACTCACATGTATGTAAATAATGCAATTTGTGCGATAATTTCCGGTCACCCGCTTCACCCTCAGTACGCTACATACACCTGTACCCAAATCTACGCGAGTTTCAGTTTCCTCCTCACACTATCTATATTATAAGGTTCTAATATCATAATAATATTATTTGCACAGAAAATGTTCCCGGCTGTTACATCTCGGATCTGAACAACGTGGTTCCTCTCGGTGAAAGGAGACCCAGTAACTCAAAATGCCAGGGATACCAATGCAATGAGAACAACTATCAAATTTTCACGTAAGTTCATCTTTATGAGCAAAATTTCAATATGTGTTCGTAATTCTTTTGGAAAAACTCCAAAGACAATATTTAACACGAAAAAAACTATAAAAAAAAAATCAAGATAATCTTGACTTTTTTATAGTTTTTTTCCTGTAGAGGACACCGATGTGCGTTGAAAAAATATACATTGCAGCAATTTTGATTCTAAAAAACTATTCATCAACTCTCCCCGGTCTCCCCTACTTATGGCACACTTAGATCTTCCTAACTATAGTTGAAACAGGTAGAGGCGATATTGAGAAGTTTCAAATTGTATTTTTAATTTATTATCAAACAGTTATCAGAAATTCACAAGATGAAAATCTTCTTGAATTTGCATAAAATTGTACTTTTATTATCTACCTAATTTTCTTTTTCCTATTTAAAAAGCATATCAAAGCCTGGATGTATGATGCAGGCTACATACGATGACAAACAGAAAATTACAAAAAAACGACCTACATTTTAAAATATTATAAAAATACATACAATTTCAATTTTTTATATTATAATATGTAGGTATATATGGTTGCCTAGCGCGGCCATGTCCACTAAATTCCATTGATGGATCTTTCTGAACTTTTATGACAACTTTAGTCTTCGATTACAATTTATAATTGTAATCGAAGACTAGTTTGCGCTAAATAATCCTTTTAATAGCCTTAATAATCCACAAGCCATAATCCTTTTAATTTCTAACTAGCGATTTTCATAAAGTCATGGATAAGGATAGAAAAGTCCAAAAAGGATCTTTTAACAGCATTTAGTGGACATGGCCCCTAACGCTACGCAGCAGCACGTAGTACAAGTACATGTTTTTTTTTTCATTGAATTGTATTTAATGGATGGTATATTTATTTTTATAATAATTTATTATTATTAAATGTATTATATTTCCTTAGATGTGGTGCCATAACGGTCAAGCCGCCTTGCAAATTGGAAACAGACGAGAGCCAGAGCTATCCTAACTGTTGTCCTCAACCAGTATGCCCCCCGGTTGAATAACCTTCATAAAACAAAAAATGTGTTTGTTTCTAATTGGCTGTAATAAATGACGTTACATACTGTGTTACTTAATTGAGTTTTACACCAAAATACGACCTTTCCACGAACACTTGAGCAGAAATAAATTGTCCCTGTAGTTCCGGGACCAGTTCAATCAGATGTCCATGGGCGGCAGTAGCCACTTATCATCAGGTGGACTGCATGCTAGTTTGCGACTGCAATCATATAATACATAAAAATAATAACCGAATACAGATCTGACTGAATTGCGCAACTTATAATTGTTTTAATATTTTTTATAATATTCAAAAATTAAGAAAATAATCAAGCCAGACCGTCTGCATGGGATTTTAACTCTGCAATACCATACAAGCAGAAAAAAACGAAGTAAAAAATCAAAATCGTATATTTCACTTACAACTTAATCACTTACGTAATTTAAAAAATATCCTCTCGTAATACGAATACATTAGTCGCAATGACAATAATAGTTCTTTAATAAATAACTAAAATACAAAATTCACTAATTCGTTAAAACTTGAACAGTAGAGGCTTAGACGACATACTTGCTTTTAAATCTTCAACAATAAATGAAATAATTGACACAATTTTTGGTTCGGTTAATATAATTAACATGAATGAAAGTAGAAAAATTATCAACCAATATATAAAGTTAATAATTTAATTGAAGCAAATTTAAAAATAAAGATGTTATAATACTGCAAAAGTACATTAAAACGGGTTTATAAAAATAATAACGCGATAGTATAAATGCAAGTACAATTTATAAGATTACAAAATAAAAGTACAAAATAAAACGTAAAAAAATGGAGGAATGTGTTTTATAAAATGTCATATAATTTAAGGATATGTCATAAATACATTATACTTGTATGTTAACGTCTCTAAATTATATTACATTTTACATTACATTTCGAGTTTATTACACAAAAGGCTGAATTATTTTAATTTGAATACGAGTCAAGTTTATAAAATAACTCAAAAAAGATTATGCAGCGGTCACGACGCATTATTCCTTCAGAGGTCTCGCGACCTAATTCAGTTCGATTTCGGTCGATTTTACTGATATATTTTGACAAGCGACCTTTGAAATGTTATATTTGCCACAGAGAAAACGTAACGGGGTCATACCGATCACGTCAACAAACCGCTAAAACGCTCTAAGATTGTTTAAAATTTGCTCACAAATTGCAACTGTTCATAGGATATCCCTAAGGACATGAAATTTCTTATAATATGACATCTAAGAGCCTCAACTGGTACTCTATAAAACTAGAATAAATGCGAGAAATACAATTCTTAATATCAAATTAAACCTTAATACGGGTGACAACCTAAATGTTTCAAGTCTAACGTATTTGTTAACTAAACATCTGATTCATGTGTGCCTTAATAGGAAATTATTTTAACCGTCCGTTAGACTATACTTAATGGCTGATATAATGTGATTATTGCAGATATTCATAGAAACAATAAAAATAAAAAATGACAATACTGGAATATACATTTTTAAACACTATAATTCATTATTAAAATCTTACTAAATTCAACGTTTTCAAACTTTGAATAAATGAGAATTGAATTTGGATATAATTTCCTATTGAGGCACAAACGAAAACCAAATTCCGAAATACAAAATCAATGCTTAAATGTACATACAATACACAAAAGGTAAATGTTTCACAAACCTTCGCTAAATATACAAATATACGATCCTAAGTTACATTTTATGTCGGAATTCATTTGGAACTGATAGTTTTCGATCTTTCGTTAATAGTCTTAATTTATTGTCTAACTATATTTATTGTGTAACCTATTAATTGCGATGGGTATTGATTCTTTAACATCATATGAATTAAAAGAAAGCACAAAATTCATATTGTATTCTTGTAATATTTTAAAATTTTACACGCGAGAGTATTGTCAAAAATTATAATTGTATCATTAGACATCATAAGAATTACTTGACAAACATATTTATCAAAGTTAATCTTACTTAAAAATACAGTTAAAACAGAAATTGTAAAGAATATTAGCAATATTACTGTAGTATAATTAAAAAAATTAAAAAAGAAAATAAACATAAATGAAAACAATGAAAAAGAAAAGAAGTTTGTCAATAATTTGTATTATTGTACACTGCTATCAGATTTACATGTGAGCAAATACCAACATTCTCGCGCATAATTTATACTTAAATAAAATAATAGATATAGAATAAACTTAAACAAGTTAAGAATCGAGTATTTGTTTTGTTAAATTAAGGGAAATAGTTTTGTTAGAAAGAGCTAAATCTCTCATGAAGTTTAGTAATTTACCCTTCATAATTATGACAAGATTCCAAGAAGCTAGTTTTATTGAATGTACGAATGTTATCAACATTTTTATTCGCCATTCTTTCTGAACGAGCGAATATACTTTATTAACTAAGTATGGTCGTGAAGTGATTAGACATTGTGGCGAGATTGTTTTATTATAAATTCAAGTTTTTATTAAACTCATGAACAATAAGCAAAACATTCTTTTACGAGTGTCACAATACTGTACCTTTAGTACGAGTTTGTTACGTTTTTTTATACGTTCTCGGTTTACGTTTACGCGCGTTTTCCATACTAAAAGTTTAGTACGTAAACAGTCCGCTAGGAGCGCTGCATGTAGATGTATGGGCCCAAACGTAAACGAGGAACATTTCACTAAACGTAATAAAGTCGTAGCACTGAGCATGTTTTTAAACAAGAGGTTTAGCTTACTTTCATTAAAAGAAAGCTGTGTCCATTCTCATGAAAGAAATGGCTTGAAATATAAGACCAAACCCACCACAAAATCCATATTAACAACGAGATGAAAACACATGAGTAAACTTAACAAAAGTCAGTCAACTCCTAATGAAATTTGTAAAAACGTCTCAAAAATCTTCAATTAAGGCGAATGTATATTCAAATACATATATTAAAAATGAACACAGAATCATTTACATCACAAATACAAAATGCCTAATAGATTAGGCGTTTAGTACAAAAATGTACTAAGATTTTACAATTTTGAAAAAACTCTATAACTTATGTAAGAAAAAGCTAGACGCAGGACTTTTCCAAATATCGAAGAAGCCTGGATCATTTTTTTGTAAATTAGAACAGATAGATAAGTATATTACTTATATGTAAGTAAGGATATTATATACATACACAATAATTACAATATACCAGTCATTACTTACTATAAATTACACGTAAGACGTTTTATACTGTAAAATATATCTCATAATATCATGCAATGTCACAAATATTACATAGTAATAATATTATTATAGGCATCATATAAAACAACTATGTCTTTAGATATAAGAAAACGAAGCTAAAATTTAAGTCTATAAAAAAACCTTAAATAATTCTCATGCAACGTTATATCATGATAATTTCATCGAATAAAAAATATTGATCATATTATGGTGGACCATCACTTTTCTTTCTTTTTTTCGTTTACAAATCAATGGCTCCCAAGTAAACTATCGCATGTCTAAAAAGTCAATTTTACAGGAGAGCAGTTTATAGATATTTTCTTGCACCATACCTTCAATATTAAACTTTTCAATTTTTTCTTGCCTTTAATAATGTTTTTTGTTCTATTTGCCTTATATTTAAAGATAAATAACAATTTATTAAAAGTTTAAAAATATCCTTCAACTGCTCTCCTGTAAAATTGACTTTTTAGATATAAAATAGATTACTTGGGAGACATCGAAATATTTGTAGTGCTAAAAGCAAGTGAAGCCCCACCATAAATATGTATACAAATAATTATATCGTGTCATATACTATATATATAATAATCTGCCTGATACATAAATATGTGGATGGTTAGATTTCGACGGCTTTATTGTTATTTTCGAAATAATTAGTTCTATCCTACATCAGTTTATTCAATAGAATCGTTAGGTTTACAAGCAAAAATGGTCCAAGAATGATTATAGCAAATTTAGAAACTTCTTATATTATGTTCAGTTATGGCAACTTTTCGCATTTTTTTAAGAGATGGCGCCACTAGTACTTCTGAATCGCGTTATCTAAGTTTTTCTCAACATCTTTCAACTCTAAAAATCCATACTGTATACAGGCGAATTGAGTGGAGTCGGCCGCTTGTAATCGTACACTCTCAGGCATGCCAGGGTGCAGATTCCTAGGATTGTACGGTTTTCCTTCCCATGATAGCGTGGTAAAAATCAAATATACAATCGACCAATTTTGCTTGTAAACTTCTGTACCATTTATTACAAATATAACATTGTATTGTAAGGAAAATGTATTTTTTTTATCTAAAACAAATTTAGTTTTACGAGATTCATACTGTATTTGTGCTGAAAATATATTTATCGGAGCGAAACGCAGACTTTTCTATAGTAACATTGAAAATATAACTAGTTATAAGTGATATGCATAGCGCAAATTAATCCTATGTCTTTTATTGAACAGCGACCTCCCTCGTTTTCTTCAAACATATTATCTACGTAACTTACGATCATCTTGGCACGATTTGTTTTAATACTATGGAAAGGACAAAGTGTCTTAAATTTACTGATTTTTTTGTAACATGGATTTGTAATAGGCGCTTATTCACTCACACAATTAAATAATCAAATAAATATTAATAAAATATGACATAATGAAAACACCTTTATCTGTATAATACAATTTATAAATTCTGATAATTAAATAAATACTACCTTTTGCCCTTGGCATTGTCCGCGTGGAACTCATGTACGAGTATATATATATATATACCTGCTACCCGTTTGGTACTATATTGCAGACTATATCTCCAACTGGAAGAGCTCTGGAGATATCGGGTATGGCTACTACAATAGTAGTTTAACTCTGTGCCATGAATAAGCGCCCAATGGTCAACATTATTCTAAGCTAGCAACACGAAACTGCAGTATTATAAAAGGCAACCCGAAATTTTTATACTAAAAACATGTCGGAGTTTACTTCACAACCAAGCTTTACGCGGTTTTTTTTCAACTGGCAACTTACAAAGCTAACGTGTATAATTTTACGAATTTATCAAAATCAGTGCTTTTGTTGCTATGGCAACACTATAATAGGCCACGTTTCAATTTAAATTCGGCATTTACGCATTAATTTTACAAATTCAAACCATTAAGGACATCTTAAGTCAAATGATTAAAGAAAAATGTGTGCAACACTGGTGTAAATTACATTTTGACTTCATTAGTAAAATTCATCAGGTCCCTAATTATTTTGAGATATCTAATACATTTATATTACTTAATTATAAAATAATAAAGATGATATCATAAAAAATACAACCATAAGAATAAATAAAAGTGATAAAAATTGAAATATTTTTATGTTTGCCCTAACCGTTTTAGCAATCGCATAATAAAACTGCTGACAAAAAGTAAAAAAAGTAATT
>DWPV01002824.1:0-16404 GCA_018251915.1 Urbanus proteus proteus
GAATAATTGTCAGAGAATAAATGTATGATGAGATAAAGTAATGGTTTAACTAAGATAAAGGCCCTCCTTACACTATACATACAATGTCATATTTAATAAGCTTATTAGCATCTGTAAAGTTCGTATCTGATTTATTTCACACTTTCGGGCATTGCATAGTTTTAACACACAACTAAAAATTGTTTTTAGAAAAAAAAATGTGTGGCCAAGTTTGCACGCATACACTAGTTCGAGACCCGGGAAGACATCCTAATTTAGTTAAAGCATAGCCGAGATTCCAACCCAAGACATTGACTTTATATCCTTGAACTGACATGATTACCACAATACCATGGTTCCAATCATCCAATTCAATTAATCCTAACCTCAGTACTGCAATCATCACTTAGTGCCTACCTATTAACACGCATTTTCACGGTGAGGTCACATCGCCGCGTCATTTAATTTGTTCATAAATATTTACTTGCGTACCAACATTGTAACAATCACGTTCTATCTGTGTTTACGCAGCGGCCCGCAAATAACTGTAATTTTATCCAATGTCGTGAGAACCGACGTTGGGCAAGAAGCTGCAGAACTTACCGCTGAACTAGTTCACAGTTAATCTTTACAACAATCATTAAGATAGGTAATGCACTATCTGGAGGTGCTACGTGTTTATAGTTTTGGCAATTTTGTTGTTTTACAGGTGATAAAACTTGTAGATTGACTATATAAAATATCATCAATAAAATACAGATATTTGTAGCACGAGACAGTTCTGTATATTTCTTAATATACCGTAAGGTATACAACTAAGCATGTACCCACACTTACATGAAAGATACACTTAAACTAAAGATTAAAACCTAAGCTTCAAGGTTTTAATGGTAACAGACTTGATAGCAAAATGTTTGCGATAAATCTCCGGTAAGAACCCTTTCCTATTTTATTCGGCGACAGGTATTCATAGAGTGTAAGTTCACTCTATGAACACCTGTCGCCGAATAACTTACAATTAGGTACTTAAGATTAAATGTGAACTCCAGTAGTGTTTCAGTTATGTAAAGACTAAGCACAATAAAATGCCTTATAAAAATACAGTTTACACCGATAAAACAACAAACGCATGCAATTAAAATTATTGCCACTCGTAAAACAGCCGTTACGGTTGGAAATGGATTCATAAAAAATTCAATTCGATCGAAAGTCGATAGTTGATTTTACGATAAAAACTTAGTCCCAAGGGTGATCGCCGGAAAACTATCGCGCAACTTTAGATACATATCGTGCGGTATAAATATTTCGCTTGCGTTATTCAAATAGATTGAATATCGATCTTTGTGGAGCTTTGCGAGTGGTATTAGTGGCATACATGTGTCGGAGCGGCGGTATACTTTATTGAAGTCGGAGACGAAATTGCCGAATAGACTCCGAAGATTTTTTTCATACAGATAAGTACCTATGAGTCGATAGATTGCAAGTAGATTGACTCACACAGTAGGTAAATTGTCATTAGATAAATCGTAACCATTTACATAAATCGAGACAAGTTCTATATCGTAACTGATGAATTTTATATTGCAAAAGGACATATTTAACTACGGTTACGAAATATCGATACGAAGGGAACATTACTGAATTTTGTAGGTCTGCTAAATTTTACTCGTCTAATGTATTGCCAAAAAGATCCCTTACATTAGGAGTCCATATGGAAACTTCGTCAATGATTGGAGATTTCAATCAGAAACTCAATCAGCAAGCTTACAAAACCGACACGGTGCAATCCAATACTCGGTGAAATCGAGACCGCACTCCGTAGTTACTGTAAGTGAAACCGTATACTATGCAACTTCCGTCCACAATATGTTAGATATCCGATGACCGTCAGTAAGGTACAGACCGGCCGATGTTGTGGTCAGATACGTCCGTCTGACTTAGCGTTACGTCATACGTCCACATCCTCCCCTAATCCGTCCTATCCTAGTGTCCTCCTGTCCCGCTCAATTGCTGACGTTGGACGTAGCGATTATCGAATTACGACTTTAATCTATTACTGCAAGCGACAAAGACGTTGTATTAGCAATCATTAAAGACGTATTAGGAATCATTACCGATACTTCAGAAGACGTACGCGATATAGAAGCGAAATCCAAGGAGACGCGTAACTACATTAAGTATTCTCCACTTTGTAGAAAAGTGGATGTACTAACTTCATTTTTACGTCGTTATGATAACGCGTTTACAAAATTCATAACTTTAGCTTTAATAAGGTCCCTTGGAAAGAGCGAAAGGAAAACGCGAGGGGGATTATAAGGCCATACCTAGACAAGTTGTAAGGGAGTTACGAAAGCCTAATAAAAAATACATAACCGAGTGCCGTCGGCAAATGAACAGAGGGACCTACGACGTTAGGAACTCTCGGGGGAGCAATATAAAATGATATAATGCTTGCAGCGGTGTCGCAGTGGGAAAATCGATGAAAGGAAAATGTCAAAACACGCACCAAATGCTTAGCCATTGAACATAATATACTGTCCATAGATCTATATAGTTTAAACTAACATCACTTAACCTTATAAAAGTAAAGTAAACCATACCAGTTACGAGAGGGTAAACACCGGCGAAATTTGGAGAAACATACCTGAAACAAAATGATCAACATTTAATAAAAACTCAAAACTATAATAACTAGGATATTATTAACACTTAATATTGCAGAAAAAAATATAAATGTTAAGATTAAACTATTTAGACAAAAACTAAAAGTGAAACTACTATGTAGTTATCTACATATAATGGCATTAACACTATACTCTATTCATTAGTTTGTTTCTTTCTATGAATTACATAAACTCTCGGAGAAGACTGAATCAACTGTTTATGTTGAGGGTATAAATAAAGTCGTAAATTACAGTTTGATTGACACACCACACCGAATACTCCCTATAACGTAAACAGTACAGTGCAGGCGCCGCTTAACTGACGAGTCTAAGAAGTCATCGAATTCCGTGTTTCCAACAAAATAACAAACAGAACACGGTGGAATGCACAAAGATGCACTTAGAGAACGAATCGACCTTGGCTTCTATTTATCTTGGCAGATCGCAATGTGTAACAATTTTAATCGCGCGGGATTTATACAATACGACGCTAATACACGCTAATATGAAACACCTTCGGATGGGAACCAATTGGCCGCACTCCCGCGCACACCGACAAATTACCGCCGTCTTGCGCCGCCATTGACAGATTTATCTCGCGTGTGGGCCGGGCCACCGATTTTATTGTAAATCAATCGTTCCGACAGCCCTTTGTGTAGATTGAGTGTAAACAGTCACACCTCCGACTTTAACGCGGTTGGAAGCGCCGCGTGAGTTACGAGATAAGCTACCGATTGAGTTTATGCTTGTTCGGCACTCACTTTATTTCGACTTTTAAGTTACGAACTTGTCTTACAAACTTGGAAAATAAATATTTATGATATAAAATCTAAAAGCCGAACAGTGTTTAATATGAAAAATGTTATGTGATACAACTATATACTTGTATATATCTACGACTTCCTCCGTATGGATTTTAAGAAACTATCTTATTTACCTAGATTCTCGTAAAACTATTAGGGTTTTATTTAACACTTAAAGAAACTAACACAGGTTCATTTTATTTTCTTTCAACAATACAAGTGTATTAATTATTGTTATTATTAAAGTAGTACACTTCTCCTCTTAGTTGCCCTATGACGGAGTAGCATAATTTAAACATCAATAGGGAAAAAATCATAACATCGCGATTCGCACGTCAATCTAAATTGCTCGTGTATATTTAACATTGTGCAATCTTCTAGTATAACTAAGTTTCATTACAAAATTCACATTGCAAAACATATTATTTACATGAAATAAAAATCCACAAACCAAATCGTGAGATAACATCTTTTCATTGTATAACGCAACAAATTTATGTTATTCTAATATGTAGTGTCTTAGTCACTAAAATGTTTTGCAATAGTTATAATTTCGCACGTATTTCTGCACACAATATTCGCATTAGTCGGTCTTATTATCCGCGATGGGCGAATTATTTATGTGATGCATTAGTTTTAATATTACTTCAAATATTTAGAAGGTGACCCGTGAGCACGACGTAATTGCTGAAATATTTGCATACGTTTAGCGTCTGAATGCAGAAAGTTATACAGTATGGAATAAGTAAACAAATTACATGTGACACTATTATGATACAACCTTGGTGTATCATAATGACACCTCTAATAAGAATCATAATTGAACGGGCACCAGAATTATGAGCGTTCAGCGGAGTCAAGCCAAAAATATCTGCGAAAATCAAATCTCACATTTGGAAAATTCTAATAGCGAGCGTCTTGTTATTCCGGCTTATTTCGAGCGAATTTTATAAACACGGAATATTTAGTGGTCTTTATGAACTTCGCAGAATTCAATGGCGACATTTCCGCAGTAATTTTCAAGTACATCCGAGCGCGTTTTGTCGTTGGACATTATTTAAGCTTACTCTATCTCGAAAGGGAGAAAAAAGAAAGGGAAACAAGAGTGACTGTAAAATTTCAACGGTAGCTGTTTACGTCCGACCTTTTTTACGATGTTGTTAACTGTTGATTCTTTTTAAACATCTGCGTTGGAAACTGTAAACTACATTGTTCGCGGTCGGAACGCTAAAATGTTGCTGATAGCCTCTTTGTTCGTAATGAATTACACTTTAATGTTCTTTTATAACACAATACTTGTAGTACAATTGTTATCGTTTTGATCTCAGCTACGAAATAGGCTAAGGTTACTTAATAACTGAGATGGATAATCTATTAAATTATTGTAAGCTAATATTACAATACGATAAGACAGGTATTAAAAGTGAGTGACGGGTTGCAGATTTATTTATTGAGCACAATAATAGTATTAATGTTATTATTGGGAAAGGTTAATTAATTTTCGCTTCAAATTTGTTTACATTTACCGACATTATAAAATATGATGAGAATCGTGTTCACTTACTACAGTCCAACACGATATATAAATAAACTCATTTGCAGGTTTAATTAAAAATACAATTTATTGTACTAGGTACTACGTGTACTATACTTAGTGTATTGTAGATTTATTCAATAGAATTCCGCTTAAACTTATCAAACAATATATTTTCGAGGCAAAGATTAATCTTATAGCTGTTATAGGTAGCCACTGAGAAGCGGGAGATTTATAATAACTGAGCAAGGTGTAATCGATTTAGCTTTATCACAAATTACGCAACAGTTACTTGCCTGTTTGCGAAATCGTACTTTGAGAACACCTTAAATTCTATTAGTCTTATAATCGATAAATTATAGAAGCATTTGAAATGCAGTTTAGTTGTCCTATTAAGTACCTACTAAGTAAGGTTAAAATATTTCAATCAATACGGTTTAGATTCCTTGCATATCGTACTGGAGTATTCTTTATTAATGCTCTTATATTTTTAGAATAACGTGTACATCGTGTTATAATCAAGACTTATCTTATTTTTAAGTTTCCCTCTCTTCGATATAAAAATCATCAGTACTACAAATTTTTCATTTAGTTGTATTTAACAGTATTTGATTGGCATCGCTTTTGTTGCCAATGGTCCATGTAAAAGACAATCAAACAACCCGAGGACAAATAATTGCAAATTTGTCGCACAACTAATTTTGAGCGCGGAAGCCTTAATCGCCTCCAGCATCGATACAATTTAAATCGGACTAAAACGAGCAAAACGAATCGATCTCTATCGTATCGAGAGCAAATCACACGACTAAAGACGTTCTCTCAGGCGGAATGCTCGGACGCTTCGAGCCATTGGAAATACTTTCCCGAACATTGGAATAAAAAAGGTTAATTGATGCTGTTTTTGTCATTGCAACGTCCCGTTACCGCTTCGACTAATCTCTCTATTCTAAAACGACACCTCGTCCACTTTGCATGCTTTTTACCTGATAAAACGTGAAAGCGTTGAACAAAATTTAAATTAGAACACTAGACTTGACGTCGGCGACCGGACAAAAAGTGTCTTTGAGCTGTTTCAAACTATTTTATTGAATCGTAGTCACGGTTGGAGTTTTTGTTGGGAGATTTAGAAAACTTTTTTATTTTACAGATTTTTATTAAATATAGACAGTGGAAAAGTTACTTTTCTAATTAACTTCTCAGTATAAGCCAGATAAAACTTTCAATATTCAACTCTGAGAAGATTTTTATAATAACTGATATTAAAATTTATCTCAAAGATTCCTTATAGAAATGATCTAGAGAGCTAATTAGGAAAAAAAGTACCGAGAATTAAGACTTAGCTATCATAAAAAGATACCTATAGAAATCTGGAAACAATGCAATGAAAACTAGACGGAATGTTTCATTGAGGCAATGAATAATAAATCATAAGCTGACTCCTCTACGAATATCAAAGGGATCTTCAAAGTGTTCACTTAACACTGTTATTAAAGACTCTTGTAAATAAGATATAAATGTGAAGATTCATGGCCGGAAATACGTTGGCGTTACAACTGATATTATTTAGATCGGATGATTCCAGTACACTGAAATAGAAATATGCTACATATTTCCTACCAAATATATTTCTTTACAGTATTTTCGCGAAAATATTATTCCTCGCACACCTTATATACACCTAGCATAGATTTGCAATGAACATGATTAAAAAAGTGAAAGATCTATATGTCAAACGATTTATTTCACATTCTCGTTCATCCTTAATGCTCCTATTCTGGTACAAAAGACGAGCTTTTGCAATTGTTTCGCCTCCAGTACCACCAATACAGTTTTCATTATTTATTTCTCCCCAGCATTCAGGCTCAGCGACAGGCCATGATTACATTTTCACGTCAGTGTCAACCCCAAACAAAGACATCACGAGAAAGTCATCAGTCATTATCAGACCGAAGAACAATAAAACGGCGAGTCATGGTCGTTAAGAGATTTCAACTACGGGACCTGCCGGGACAGCCACGACGCCCGGCTAAATAAGTTTTCCCATAAATGTTCCAGAATGTGATACGCTTTCGATAAGCCGAATAGTTGTTAGCGAAGTAATTACAGATGTCGGCGTGATTTTCAAGTTGACAAACATTCTAAGGCATATTTCGTCGCCACTAATTACGATCATAATGCGGTAACTATCACGGTGAGAGCTAAAATCGAGCTACTTCTTCATGAGTCTTTAACTGTTTAACTTGCAAACCATCCCACACGTACGGCCAACCGCATAAATTTAGTTTAATGCCACTCATATTGTGTACCAAATCAGCAACTCTGCTGTATTTGAATAAGGACGAAAATTGTACGAGTACCTAATCCGGTGTTACGCTGAGAACGCGTTGAACGGAGAGACCATTAGAGCAAATGGCTTTACTACGAGCGACGCCGCTGACGCTGCCCAAGAATCTGCGTGAACCGTTATATTATAAGAGATTTTCGTGACGAGATGGTCCGTTCAAGTAATTGCTTACGGACTCAACTTGAACCACCAATTCGTAGACTCTGGGGTGAAGTTTATTGATTTCTATGGCGCATTTAGCGACTAGAACAACGTTTTTTTCTACTGCCTACATTGATACCTGCTCTTAGTATTTCATACTGTTAACAATGACGAGCATAATCACAGCCTTAGAAGTGTTATTATGAATTACCATAATAACATGTTTTGATTACGACGTTCGCTAACAACCGTAAGACTTGTAATTTGTATGACTTTAGCCTATCAAACCTGTACTTCGAGACGTGAAGACTAACGTTGCTATGTCCATCGTCGAGATGTAAGATGTAATAACTCGTCACGCCCCGAGGCACACCGTCGGACCAGGAACGAAACGACCAAGACTAGTTTCAACATCGTGCAATCTCGAAAAAACGACCACATCACTCATTGAACCACTTTCTAAACTCATTTCTCGATCTTTTATTATCTTGTATTGTTAGATGGATTCCTCTTGGAACGGGTCAAGTACAAAAGATTGCGTCATACTTACAAAAGATTTTTTTTTTAAGTGTAACTTTTAACGTACAAATATAAACATTTTTAATTGTTTATGCTCTGTTTTAAAACTCGGTTACTGTAGTGTATTTAAAATAGTTGAAAAAAAACAACAACAACGAACGAAAAGATGCGCTTAATCACTTCAGCCGTGCAGCCTCAGGAAACTCGAACAATGGTCGAGAAAGTTAAAACCACTACCACGATGTTGTCCGTTTGTTTTTGTTGTTTACCTTCAATTTCTTTCGTTGGTAGCATTAATTTTACTCAGAGTAAAACTGTAGTATACAGTATTAGTGGCAATGTTATAATAACATTTTTGCTTAAACGAAAAACATTGGTTAGATTGCATTCTAAACACTTAGCGCGAGTATTTTATCATATGCTAGCTATTATCCGCGGTTTTATCTGCGTTTAAAAATGCAATAGGTATAAAGTAGGAAACTCTAATGTACCTGATAGTATTTGACATTAACGCCGGCGATAACGGTCGCATGCGCGAGAAACGCGCGCTATTTTTTTTCATTAACTTACGCCTTATGCCATCAATTATGTTAGAGAAAAACCCGTCAAAATCGATCTAGCTGTTTCGAAGATAACACTAAACAAACAAACAGATATTTTTTTAATAATTGTCTTTTTGTAATAAGTGCCAGGCATAGTAATTTCATATGCGTTAAGATTGACATTACAAATTGGCACTACAATTTTATAAATTTGTGTAGATCTATAGAAGATCTAAGTGTTGTATTAGATTGATGCGCGAGAGTTGAATGACATATGGTTGAGGGATACGTGCGTCGTGCATGCGTGCGTGCGCGGGTCCGTAGTACGGGATGAGGTCGACGTACCGTAGTTTTAGTTCAGGCGATAGTGGATAAGGCACAGTCAACATGCGCCGAACAAACAAAGGACGAGCTGCTTTCCTCTATTTTGCAATGGCAATATTTGCCGTGGACGCTTTTCCGGTTCGCATTTAAGGCAATACACTCGAACTAACTTCCGACTTTAAATTTATGCGTGTTTTGATAAAATCTCAACTTTTAGCGAGCGGGACACGGCCCTGTGTGAATTATATGTTTGTTTGTTCTCTACTTAGGAGCATACTTTTAGTTATGAAAGTTTAGATTCAGTTAACGTTTTGGAGTGAAATAAAATTTTCGACGGCGAGTGAAATTAATTCGGTTGAAAGTTTTAGTTTCAATTCTGAAAGAGGTAGGTATGTAGATTTTATTTTTGCTGGAATGAAATATCATATTGCATACAGAATTGCAGAACAAATTGGATTGGTAACATTCGTGTACGCACTTGTACCAGTTACCTGTTTTTAGTAAAACAACAGAGTATGAAAGTGCGGCTCATTTTAGTTTTACTCGCTGCTCCTACTATTTGCTTGTTGACAATTTTTCCTGGAACCCTAGTAATAACTAACAATAGTTAAAGTAGTTTACTTTAACAATAGATAAAGTAAAGAATACTGATGTCATTACATATCAGATTATCCATCGCTGTATAAAAATCCGTGAAAATTTTAATCATTTCGAAGATCGGGCAAAAAAATTTACGCGTATTTTTGTATTGTACAAATGTGCATACTAGCTTAATTTATCAGTAGAAAAACCAACGTCAATTCTATTTATCCGTGTAGATTTATTGTGGAGTAATTCTTTTAAATCTCAACCTCACGTCCTCTGTTAGGGAACACTACTGAACGCGGCTCATTAGAAACGGGCCGTGGGAAGTGGCAGCCAACGTAGTGACGTTCCTATTGCCCATAAATAAATTTTATCGATATGTTACCCGTTTATACATTCTTATTCGGGTTAATTTTGGCACGTCCGATGCTAAAAATAAAAATAGTTCATGAGTGGTAAGTAGCAACGTGGTTGATAAACACTTAACTAATTTGTATGTGGCCAATAATTTTGATTACAGATGCATTGCCACCTCTAAGAACTTAAGCTGATACGACTTATAGAAATAACTCCAACAATTTAGACGAGATTCCTCGAACTGTTACAGCTATAACTACAAGCAATTAATTTTATGGCCATAAATATACATTGTTACTACGTTATGACACATACAAAATATAAAATTTTGACATTTCTATTTCCCACTATTCCAAATTAAAAATTTACGCAAAAATACTGGAACATAAATATTCGTTTTTTTATACGCAAAAGATGATATACAATTTATTTTTAAATATTTTATCAGCACTTAGATCATACTAATGTTGCTTGCATAAATAATATAAACGCCTACATAATTTTACCACTATAACTTAAGACAATGTTTTGAAATTAAATGTCATAAACAAATATAATATCGTCACATATTTGTCATCATTTAATAAAATATTTGTTTATCTACATTTGCATCACCTAAACTACTTTGGTCGTTGACAAATTTAAAATGTTTATCTCCCAATTAATAATACAAATATGAACACCTGTCTTGTTTTTTATTATATGTTGCCGTTTAATGCATTATTTTATTTCTTTGACCTGCGCGATGAAGGTGGCTGCGTTTATCTCAAATTGGCGCTTCTATGACCGTACCCGAAGCAGCATTTTATTCTGAAGCCTACCAGGCAACCAGGAATCTCGAGGGAGTTTCTTTACAGCGTGAATGAATAGGCCATGTCGTTGACAAGTGTGCCTCATCTTAGAGCGCATCGTCGCTATATGTCCGGCAAGTTCATGGCAATCTCAAGGGTTTTATGAGAAAGTCACTACACTCATAATTTTATGCCTTTGGCGCATTGAAAACAATCTGTGAAATTACTAATAAGCGTAGTCAGTTCTTTGAGGGGTTGTTTATTTCTTAAAACTTTTCTTGGTCGTGATAAGCAGTTGTTTTTGGTTGTTACAATGTTATTTTTCGACAGCATTCGTTGGGTCTAAAAGAAGGCGTTGGACGAGTAGTTCAAAAGATTCGATAATAAAAATAATAAAAAATCAACGTTACTTTTTAATACAAAAAGTTCAAAACAATCGAATAGTAATAAAATAACAAATCTAAGAACAAACAGTCGATATCGACAGTCGTAAGAAAGCGGAAACATTTGAATCCCTATTCTAATTGCAATGCAACGTTTACAAACATCAGCGGCCGCGAACGAGTGAACACACACGAATAGTCGGTGAATACGACTCTCGGTCTATACGACTCTCGGTCTATACGGCTCTCGGTCTATACGTACGTGAGACATGTACCAACACTCACTGATAAAAAGCTCAGGGAGTTGGTAAACTATTTCTTACAATAAAACTATCGTCGTTTCTACTGTATTACTTCGAATCTTCGATCACTAATAGGAACCTTCGAATTAAAAAAAGAGGTTTTCTACACTCATAGCCCCACAGTAGTAATTTCTCCTGTTTCGTGGGTACCATGGACACACAAAGACGAATACACAAACACCCAGACCCAGAACAGAAATCTTCATCATTCAGATATCTATTTTTACGGGAATCGAACCTGGGACTCACTGCGAGTCAGACCGATATGGTGATAGCTCTGCCACGAGAGATTAAGCGGAATCTGCCATTCAATTTGTTCAGTGTTCTGTTACCATTTGCTTCGATACACGGCTCTTATCTTAAAATAACGTTAAACAATATTTAATGTTCATTCGAAACATGGTAATTATTTGAATGAAATTAACATTAAGTTACCTTTCCGATAAAACGACTTATCAAACGCCAATAGCGGTGATGATTACTGTGCTCGGTTTTAATTAATCTTAATTAAACCGTACGCTACTGTGGTATGAGCACTTCTTTATTATTATTTGAACAATTTATTATATCTTAACCCACACATTATTCTGAAAATAGCCTGATTAATTTTAGATATATTAAAACCTTTCTTATAAGCTTGAATAGCTAGAAGCGCGTTCAGCAAGTTCAGTTGATAAAGTTATTAGAAAGAAAAAAATATCTACAAATACCTTCTAATAAAACCTATAATAAACGTTGCGTGTATCAACTGCAATAATCATTGCAAGATCGTTTTACTACCTATAAGAACCGACATTGAAGACTCGATAAACAATGTATACAAATAAATAAAATTGAAGTGTCTGTTTGTATTTTTAAAATAACAACTTTTTACTCAATGCATATGAAAATATACACGATACCTATAACAAAAATGCATATAAAATGTATTTATGTTCATCTCTTTGGCTGAGGTAATTTCCTAAACGGCTGGACAGATTTTGATGGGACTTTCACTGGAAGATAAAGGAAGGCATAAAATGGGCTACTTTAATTTTCGAAAAATCGTTAGCGCGCACTTCACCCACTAACGCGCGCCGTATCAGGAGCGTCGGGGATCAGCTAGTATAACATAAGATCACAATTCTAATAATATTCAAACTATTAATTCCACATGGATATAATATTTCAATAATAGACTGATCGCATATTATACGTACATACCTATCAAGTTATGTTATTTTTAGGAATAAAATCATCTATCTACGTTTTCAAAACATTCATAATAATTATTATTGTCTCGACAACATCTATAACATATTATAATTAATACTAGGTATCGATAACATTGATCATATTATGATATATCAACATTATGTATAGTATCGATACTATACATAAAATGATCAAAAACATAGTTGATTTGGGTGTTTGCTTTCAAAGCCGATGATCGGTTTTCAAACCAATACGCTCAGAATAGTACGTGGCACTTTTCAAAACTGGACACGTCAAGTAACTCACAATTTTGTTTGCAATTTGGTTAAAAAATACAGAAACGAGCAAGATGTAATTAGAAATATCTCCATCTTAAATAACATCCCTTGAAACTAATCGCGCACTCCATATCTTAATATCCGCATCCACAAACCTTAAATATAAACCATATTCATACAACATCCACGGAACCAGTAATTAGGGTTCGACAGTCAATGATCGCGCAGTATGCGCGCGGAATGTCGACACGTCAGCCGTGACATATTTGCGTCCCCCTGTCACCTGGCGCGGATGAATTATTATGTTGTCACGTGTCACTTGATTATATTATATGTACGTGACGTATCGGCGGAGTTTGATGAGATTTACAGGATTATTCGCATATTTAGACAGGTGTCTATTTATAGTTATACATATTATAAAGAGGAAAGATTTATTTTTTGTTTGAATTGAATAGGCTACGAAAATACTAGACTGATTTTAAAAATTATTTCTATAATTTAAAGATTCAACTTTACTAAGTGCTATATTTCATCAAAATTCATATACTTAATATAACTTTTTTTTAACGAGGTTGAAACCGTTGGAACCAGCTCGTTATAAATAAGTGTCTAGCTTGTAAGTCATCGTGGCTAGTTTTATCATAGCATTACAACTAAAAAATTGCACATTACTAAAGAGATTAAGTCTTTGTGCCCAAAGACACAAACGTTCCTGATTGTCCAGTCAGCAATACTGATTTGCCCTATAACAGCAGTGTTAAGCACTCATGTGTTTTAAAAACGATGCCTCTTGGCGTTAAACTTAATCCTCAAGGGTAACAACGCAACTGTGGCCGACCTCAGCTAAGATTCTGATCTTATATAAGGTTGTTCATAAATACCTATCCATAGACAGTACAAATTATTTTTCATTAGTTGAACTGCAAGCTGGTTTGCTACTTCAATCTTTAAAAAATCCTTGCTTAAGCAGACAGAAGGACAAATATATTCATCATTATGGATACTCACATTCATATGCGAAAAATTCTTTAATATGATAGTTTGCAATAACTGCAAAGCAATAGGTAGGCAAAACTTGTTCCGGGTATCTTGGTACTGCAGCAGACGTCGGCAAAGTTTGGATGGGTCCGACCCACGTGTCAACTGCGTGATCACGCCAATAAAGCCTTACAAACAACCCTAGAAGCTGAAACACTCAAAAACCTACCTTATTCTAATACCATAAGGAAATGTCACCCGAAAAAACAGTGCAAGCTATAAAAATCTGGATCCAGGAAACTCAATCTTATCGTCGTGTACTAAAGATTATTGAAACGCATCTATTACTTGGTTATGAAGAGAAAAACGTTTCCCTTTTCACCTACTCGCTACTTCCAGTGGTCAGTGGATATCATTTAATATGAGAATCATTACGGATATGTATTCGAATTGATTAAAGTTGCTACTGCATATTAATATTTATTTTATATTACGTAATACAAAATGAATGATCATTTTCCAATGTTTTATTCCATTACGAAACTGTGCTATTTGTATAGAGTAAAGGTGGTAGAGTCCTTTGTGGTTCGACTCACCACCGATACACCTATTTCTGCCTTATAATGGCAGTGTTAAGCACTGCTGTGTTCTGGTCTGAAGAGTGTGGTAAAGGAGACATACTTATTCGAGGCGTTCCAACTCAGTCGTCATGAGTAGCAACACAGCTGCGGTCAACCTTAGGTAGGACTTGATCTTATCTCGGGTTGATTATGGATGTGCATGGGCAGTGGCCACTTACCATCAGGTGGACTGCATGCTCCTTTGCTCTAGCATAAAAAAAGATAATTGAATTTCAGGCTGGCTTTAGACATATTTATAAATGAAAAAAAAAAAACAAAAATATAATTATCGTTTAAAAACTAATATTACTTATTATTTTTTTCAAGTCAGGTACTAATATTAACTTTTAAATAATACAGAACTTTTGGCATTTAATAAAATGAAACATTTTTTTGTATATTATGTGATTTATAAAGTTTTCTACTTATGATGCAATTTTAGACCTTATTTGTTATTGCATATCCGTTTATTAATATATTTTTCTCTTATGTAGAGATTCACTCTATCTTCACACTTATCCTATTAATACTAATACGAACTGATAAGACTATTATACATAACATATGTCCTTCAAGCGAGCAAAGCCGCGGGCATTACTAGTCAACAATAGATTTGCAAATATCATGACAAGAGACCCTTCGGCTAACTTTGGAGTTACCAACATCTCGGATATATCGGGAATATAAATATCCCTTACCGCCCCCAGCCCTTTCTCAGCCACTTAAGACATCCGCCTTGGACCCTTATGCCCTGTTACCTTGTATTGGGAAGGAAACATCTATTTTGAGTTACAACTGTCTCCCCATGGGAACGTACAAGAGTTTCAAAGTTTAGTCATCGAACTCTTTAACGAAAGGGCTCTTGAATTTAAATGTGCCTTTTTAGTAAATATTTTATAAGGCAGAACTGGATTGCCAAATGCATTTGAAGCCTTAAGCATGCCGAGTTGAAATCCTGTAGTGTGTGTAGATAACAGATTATGTAAACAAATAAACTTCTTGCCCTCTAACGTTTTATTATGTACTAGTACCTACTTTTTTGCCACGTTATACTTTTTATTAAATTATATCCAGAAAGCACAAAAGCGTTAGATTTGGAATTGAAACCTTTGAATATTTATATCAATTTTTCCGTGGTATTGGTTTTAACTAACATTCAGTTATAATAAAAGACAAGTCTTATATTCCGGATCAGTTTACTTGTAGCGCAATGAAGATCACAAATCTGTGTATTTACAAGTTTGGTTTATTTACTTACACTTCATTTCTTATTTCACTGCGGACATATGTAGTATAATTACGTGATTTAATACTGTACTAAGTCTCAAATCTTCGTTGATGTAATTTCGCTTGCGATTTTGCATATCACGGGAAAACAAAACTCTGATATTCTTCATTCATCCTCTTTTGCACATTAAAGAACACAACCCTTTATAAGAGTACGGTAAGAGCACGGTATTCCAAATCAAATGAGAATAAACTACCTGTTTTCCATACAACAAAGTTGAACAGATTCGCATACCTACCTACAAACAGCTAGGGTCAGTAGGACGGGGGAGAAATTACCGTATAATACTTCGGCCCTCGTCTTGCGTCACTGCAAATTGTAGTGATGGATATTAATTCTCATATTCTTTTATCCTTACATTCGTGTCCAGACAAGCGTTTAATCCAATAAGAGGAGCTAGGAAAACGGGAAACGCATTGTTACAGTGAAATAGATACTTACCAATTTTGTTAAAGTGCTTTTGTAATGGCCGTAATGGGTGAAATTTATTGTAAATAATAAATAAATATTAAAAAAGACCTTTATCACCCCTTTACAGTTCCACTGCTGGGCACGAACCTCCTCCTTCAGAGCTTAGATTAAAGTCCCTGGCCAAATTCGAATCGATAGGCGTTCTACACTTTGAAAAAATGATTGTTTTTTTAATTACTCTCGGGATTTGGTTCTCTCTTGATCTTTTCTTTCATCATATAAACATTGATACTTAATATCTAGTTCTAGTAATCTACATATAGTATCTGCACAATAGAACAATAGGAAACCCTAGAAAAAGATAT
>DWPV01002825.1:0-16404 GCA_018251915.1 Urbanus proteus proteus
ATAACCTTTTCTTAAATTCAACATACATGTTTTAAATGTTTTTATGTTGAGTCTACACTCAGAATGTTACTTTCAGAGAAAGGGATATGATTTATTTGAAATGATTCATCCAAATCATTTTATTGTGTAAGAAATGTCTAATTATCGTTAATATATTATGTTAATGAATACCAGCAAGTATTTGATTAAATAAAACGTATTGCATACACATTCGTATAGGAACTTAAACGGTTCCTAAGTATATTTTACGTTCTTTAATTAAATAACGTGATCGTGACATACTTTCTTTAATTACTGTTAATTGAATTCTACGTTTATATTTGGGAAACAATTAAAAAGCTCCACGTTTAGCGGGGCTGCTAATTAATTCATTAGACCCTTGAACTTTGGCTTGAATGGTAGCGAGCACTCTCCACCTTTCCACTTCTTGGTAGTTTGTAAAATGCGCAACTTTGATTTTGTTTGAATAGTTCTGAAAACACTGAATTTATCCATGTTCGAATTTTAAATTTCACTTTTAAGAAAGTGAATTTTTTTCAACTGTCTCTCCAACGTGACGGGTATTGATCCTATCAATTAGGCGCCAACCTGTGACGGATGTTTTTTTAATATACATAAAACTTAATGGAAATAATTATGTGATATTAATTTAAAAAAGTATGAAATACATTTCTTTGAAATCACTATTGTAATTACACTGTTATAATTCACTCGGTTTGTTTAATATCAATCAACCACTATTTCCACCTTCAAATAAACTACATATAGGTACAATAACGTAGCAGGAAAATGCTCATCTCTTGGTTTTATATTTGGGTGTTTAATTTCATAGTCGCGGTCTACAATAACAGACAAGAAAAAAAGAAGGTGTCATTATGACTAGCCTCGAAAATAAAAACGATTTTGAACTAGCTTTCTAACAAAGATAGGCGATTTCCTTCAATATGTGTAAAAAAAGATCTAAAATATCTAGCGTTCATGTGACAGATTGAAAAACTAGCGCGCCCGATTTAATTAGCTGCACGCGAAAACGTTTTCAAAAACTCTAAGCTTATGTTGAGTCTAAAAGCCAGTGTAAATTTATTGAGGGTGGCTACGTTCGCTGTCAACAACCATACGACTTTAGCTCGCTTTAAGAACCTCCTTATGCAAAGTCGAAAGGCTTTGTTGAAAGAATCTACAAGGCCTAAAGGGCTGGAAAAGGGTGACTGTATGACGAATATTAATGAGTAAATTGGCGTCGTCGTAAAAATATCTCATGTATGGATATTAATACGTTGAATTTATAGTACTAGACTGGTTCCGTGTGGTGTCTTGAATAGAACCACTCTCCATACACTCATTCTCTGCCCGTGGATGCTGTAGGAAGCGACTAAGGGATAAAATTCACGAGATGAGCTGCTCACAGCGGTTACTGACAATCATGCCAGGCGCAGTGACTATTGCCAAAATACAAAAACAAAATATAGATATAGAAATACCGGGGGTATTTGAAGACGTCTACGAGTATATCTTATTTTTTTCTTTATTTAGTTATTCTGTATGTTTGTGTATAATGCTAATAGCAGTAATAAATTGAATTGACGTTGCTAGTATTTCAAATTTTAGGGGTTCAGGTGCATGCGAGCGAAGTGAAGTGAAAATTCGTCTTAGGTATAAGCCGGGAGTTTGCACGATTTTCTGCCATTTTGCCTCTATTTCCCGGGTTTCCGGAAAAGGCGCGGGTCTCAGCTCTGGCCGGGTCTTTCATAAAGTTGTCTTTATTGCGGCGTTACGTTGTAATGTGCACCCGAGAGGCAATTTGCGTAATCGGAGGCTGTAAAGCGTTCGATTGGATCGCGGCTATACTGTGGTATTGCATTTTATTGACATTGGTACCATCCTGGGCGGCTTTATTGAAAATAAAAATAAGCAATGAAAATAAAATATATTTTATTATCTTTTACACCTGCGAAGTTTATCTCTTTTTAATCTTAATTTCAATTAAGATCAAATTGCTTTTGTAGTTGCTTATTAATTCCATAACATATTCAGACGAAATTAAAAAAAAACAAACTGATTCAGATTTGTTTTTGGATCATAATAAGCATCCTGAGCTAAGCCATTTTTAAGTTTAAAAGACGGATACCCACGGATACCTCATTTTTTGCTCATAATTTTTTGCTCACTCAATTTATATGATGCCGATGATACAAAATACAAAATTTTGAAAATAATCTAAAAAATCTACGTTTTGTCCTACTAACTACTACTACTAGTCCTACTATTACAATAAAAAAATGCTAAAAGTAATCCTAACAATTAAAGCTAATAAATATGTATTATAATTTCTGGAGTACATCATTACACATATGTATCTATTTGGCCATGAAACAAGCCTCGGAAATAGAACCTTGACATCATCCTTCACCGCTGAGCCATTAAGGTAAAGATGTATGACCTTCCGAGTAACAAGGCTATACTGAATATGTAACAGGAGGAATATGTAATAGGTCTTAAAAGCAGTGGATTTTCTAGAATTAATTTCGAATTTAATTCAATTATAACTCGATGTACCCATGAACGACAACTAGATATAAAGAGAGAAGTTACAATGGCTAAAGTACAATAAAATTGTGTAATATTGGAAATAAATTTCATTGAAACACCTCGGATGGTCCCAAAAATTTAATGTGTTTCTTATGCTGTTTAATTTGTTTATAATCAAAATATAGATGACTAGGGCCTGCACAATTAAATATTTTGTATGTATAGAATTACACAAGAGATTGAAATCACTGTGTGGGTTACCTATTACTGGTAGTTTCTATGGTTTCCACATGGCCGATGATTTCTTCCGCACAACTTATTACTCGTTACTATGTCTACAGATTTATTTATATTATTTAAATCTTGCTACTTATTAAAGTCTATCGTGCCTTTTAACATTCGTGTTATTAACACAAGTTACTCGTATAATATAAATTTTCTATTCTTAAAGTGTTCTCTCTTCTTTTCAACGATCTTTGTTGTTGTTACAAATTGTTTGTGTTACTTATTTCTTTTATTTTTGGCTTTGTTTTGATATATGACAGAATACATAAAACTTTGTGTATTTTAAAAATATGAGCTCAACGTGATTCATGCTGAGAACGACTCAAAACATTAGCGATGCTATGTAGGGGAACAGAATTACTAATGGGTGCACTATATTCATTTTAGTGTATTTGTTTATTTCTGATCTACTCTGGAATGACCTGTGTAAAATACCTTTTTGCAAACGTGAACTCGTGATGATAAAATACTTAACCAATGATTTCACGTACATCTCAAGTATAATTCTTTTGAAAGAACTTTTATGCATCCTTCGCATAGATATTTCTTATTAGCTGACTTTTCTGAATTTCTTTACTATATTACTTTTATTATATATAGTACCTATTTTAGAAGAAACATTATTTCTAAACATTATATCTATGTCTGAAGCTTCATTTATCGACGTACAAAAAACATGAAGAACGAATACATAGTCATAAGTTACTTGAGTTAACTAAAGTTACTAAATTTAATGTTTAATGCTCGCATGCGCACGTTGTCATTGAATTTATTTGTATAAAATCGGAGCGGTTTCATTGCTAACTTATCGTTACCAATCTTTACTGTTGCGTTTTCTTGTACGTTATCATGCTTCAGTATCTATGTTGTGTTCTTTCGTGTCTTATCTTCAGTTACAATCAAGTATAATTTTAGATTGGTTTCGCAAAAAGTACTAAATTTACAGTCTGTACTTTTAAAATATATTGTGCGAAGAATATATTGCAAATGTCTCATTTTGACTATACGAAGATTATGCAATAAAATTTTGAGGTTTTTTATTTATTGTTCTAGATGAAGACGTTGTTTATTATCAATGATGTTAGAAAGATCAGGTAGTAGTAGGTATGGTTTAGGTACATACGTCCATCGAATCTCGAAGATTTTGACTCACTTTCATCTCTACATCATTGCGTTCTTGATCCAATTGTCCAACTTCATTCGTAATCATATTATTTATGGCCCTACTACCAATCTGATTGGAGTGAGGGAAAAAGTGGAGTAAATTGTCATATTCCGGCATCACTTCCCCTCCAGACAGCAGATGCTCCGGGATCGGACGGCTGTGTCCAATCGATACGGCTCGTTGCGTCATCGCGCTCGCCCGAATAAGTGCGTAGTTTGTCTAGTTCCTTGACCCACGCATCTTTTCTCAAATTTTGTATTATTTTTAACGATTTTCTCATCATAAACTGATTCACCTTTGATCCCATGAACTTATCGCTACTGGTCAAGTTAAAGTCACAGTCCCCTGTGTCTGCCATGCCTGTCTGTGCATGCCTGCCAAGTGGTATTACTAGATACGGCTGCTTCAGTATGAGATAGTGAGAGTCCACTGTGCGTGCCAAGTGATTGGTAGACTTCTTATGCTTTTAATAACTTTCTTTTCATATTGGCATGAAATTTAAGTTTCCATGTTTACCTTCACTGTTATGTGAGGTAAATGTTAAAATATTTTATTTGAATACCTATTTTGTCCGTATACATAATTCTAATATACTCAAAAATAGGCTTGTAAAAGTTTATAATGTATTTATCATTATTTTACAACTAGAACTTGTTTATATGTTTTTGTAAGTAGATTAAAAAGCCACTGTATACGTATTACTTATCCTATGAAATGGATTTTAATGTAATGGACTTAACAAGGTCATGCACTTCATTTGTGTTAAGTGGCGTCCCATGGATATCTATAATCAACTTTGAAGAGAACACGAGTCCTTCCAAAGGTCATTTTCTATACTTTGCTTGTTTAATTTAAGAGAATTGATTTAATCGCACCCTTATTCCAAAGGTAATTTTCTATACTTTGCTTGTTTAGTTTAAGAGGATTCATTTAATCGCACCCTTTACATATTTATATAAACAAACAAATTTGCGGTCGTCATTCTATCTGAAAACACTGTTCCAACAAGGTCAATAACAGATGCAGGAGTGATGAAAATGTCTTCACCGTTGAAGGACAAAGAACCACCTTTACTAATCATAAAAACATGTTTTACATAAATATGAATTATACGACACGCTATGTTTTCATTTGCCGTTTCATTTGCAATTTCTCGTCTATAGATATACTATGTCCTTTGACATTTTCCTATTCTCGTGAATGTACACTCGGTTTGTAAGGGGTGCATATTTTTCCAATGCTATCTGAAGTATCAGATCGCTTACTTGTCCTAAATTCAAAGCAGATCTTTCATGACCGATCAAGTCGATCGGGCGACTGAAATCAAAGCGAACGTGCTCTGAATACCCATAAAAGGTTTCATTTCGATTCTCCCGTCTATTCGTCATTTGCATTTTAAAATATTCGTTGATATTAAGAGATACTTTTATAGCATTAACGTATAACGTATAGGTAGTAAGATGGATGTATCTACGTTCTACCCTTCCATTATTCATCGCCCTTAAGTACTTAAGTAAACGGCTTTCCACCTAGGCGCTTAAGGGATGACAGCCCGAGAACATTCGATGACGCGTCTAGTAATAGAATTAAGGCGTTGACCCATTCAAACCAACGCTTTCACTTGGGGTGAGTCGTCACAAAAATGTAACACAATAATTAGGTCCAATTCAGCTATTTTCATGGAGTATAGTAATCGAAATCGGTTTTGTGGATTTGTTAACGTTATTTGCGGTGTTGGATGCGCAACGTAGTTTCCGCGCAGCGCGGCGTTAGATCGAAGGCGCCGGGGGTGGCGCGCATGCGCGGCGGCGCTCCCCCGATGCCTCCGCCGCTGGCCCGCAGTCGCACCGCGCATCCGTCGGTAACGCCATGCCGGCCGACGCTGAGACCTGACCGGAGCGCCCTGCTCTAAACGCTTCGAATAACAAACGCACCACTTCATCATCACCCTCGTCGAGTAGACCGGGGTAAGTTGGTAGCGCTCTCATTCCCCGCTGGGTTCCCTTCGAGTGCAGTGTCCAAGGTTAAAAGCTTCCGATGTGCTTTTCCCGGATCTGAAAACTGAAGGGGACAGAGGGCGCTGGCGTGCGCGGTGAGTCATCTCTGCGGCGACACGTTTTCATGGCCGCCTCTTCCACGATCTCGTGAAGTTTCGCTCGCGATCCAGACGCTTGAAGATGTAGGTTGCAGTGGATATTACGTAAGTGCGTGAGGAGTGCAGCGGCCGTGGCGCCGGTACTTTCGACTCCGTGTTCAGCCGACCGTATTCAATTACGGCACGCGAGGATCGCTTTCAGGAAAACATTCACCATTTTATATCCGAACCTCGCGGCGTTCACATCGTGAATTACGTTAATAGTTTCGTGGTGAACCGTCATGCGGTCCTCGCTTTTAACTGTGAATCGATCGAATGCCGTAATTTTCGAAATGGACATTGTGTGATTTCTTTGTTGTATTGTGATTGTGGTTTACGGTTCGTAAACGTTGCAATAAACTAGTGTCGCGGTCCGACATTTTTGTATCGATTTGTAATTTGTTGCGTCGGTCGGTTTTACGTGGTAGTGCGGGGAGTGTAAGGGGTTTCGCAAGTAAGTCTATTAGGTCCACTTTTGTTTTGGTGAATTGTTTTTGTGTATTTTCGGGATTTACCTGGCGACCTTTGTGTGGTAATCGTTGTGAATCAGCTGATGAGGCGCACGCGCACGGCTTAGATGTCTATCGGGCCGTGACGGTGCTCGGAGTAACGGCTCTTGACCCGTTATGATTGCTTGTTGAACAGAGTAGCCAAATCACTTTGTTCATTTGCGGTACACATATTGCAGTTATTAGCTATTCGGTTAGATGGTAGTTTAAATACTTAACTGTTTAAAAATAAACAAAAATATGGTGAAAGAAATAATAATAAAGAATAACTACTAAACAACAAACATTGACAATCTCTCAGATCTACAGTAGCGTTAGAAAATCTGGGTCAGTTAAAAATTAAAATTTTTCTTTAATATCTTGAAATTGAAACCATTTTTAAACAAAAATAAGTAAAATTATACAGTTTTGAATCTACGTTAAGACAATAACATTTGAATGTTGTGTAATATCGTTATGTGCGTTATTTTATCATTAGCATTAAAACAAAACAGACAATGTTTATTATCCGTGGTAATAACTTTCACTGTACTTATGTATATTAATTCTTCAACTCAAGAAAGCATTAAACAAATATGTTAATAAAATACTTAACACAAAAATGTTAATAAGATACTAAATATTTTATTTAAAGAAATATTCTTAACTTGTAAACAGACGTTTGATAAAAACTAAAGGTCATTTGTATATCCTAAATTTTAAATTAAACGCCCGTGAACTAAATTATGATGTATGATTAGAAAAAATTGGGCTGACAGCAAACGAACAGAAACTAATCCTTTTATTTGCTTACAATATAGTGTTAATTAGTGTCCTAAAATAAGATATCGTTTACAATTTTCCAATCTTAATTATTTTAGCAGTCGTTCTTTTGAATATATAGTTCCGATATCGATATTATCTACATTATAATATCAACATAATAGCATTAGGTTTTGATCAAATTTAATGTTAATTATTGCAATTTAAACCGGATTCCCAAAAGACAGGGTGTTTTTAAAGAATCATTGCGTCGTCTAGTGGTTATGATCGATCGATTATGGTCATCATAATTTTCCAAATACTTCATTGACAAGTCTGAAATTCATTAGTAGCCACCGAACAAAGAAAAATAAACATCGATGACAAAAAAGAAATAAAGGTATTGTCTTGTTTACCTAAGTCTATTTATATAAAGATAAAAACAAAATTTAACTTATCTTATTTAACCCCCGTAATAAAATATCAAAAGTGATGGACTTTATGGGAGTCTACCTCAAAAAATTTAACTTATTTTCCAAATTAGTTCTGGATTTGGAATTAAGGCTCTGTGATAAATGAGTCAAAATTGAATTGCTTTTGTGTGTAGTCGTGCGAGAAAATTGAATATACAACAGGTATTTTAAAGATACCTGTATAAAACTATTATTTCCCGTTTCGTCTCGTTTTCCCGACCTCATTAGTCGCGACCTAAGGATCATTTCCCGTCGGGATGAAAATTGAAAATGCCATTTCACTACGTTTTTGTGAATGAAACTGCGCCTTAATTGCATTAAGCATTTTACAGCCGTTAAACAATTTAGACTGGCAATTCATTGTTGAGGTTTTAAGTGTGCCTTTGTTAGTTCCAACCTTGAAATTTAATCGTGTTTTACTGAAATAAGAGGTTAAATCAGTAGCGATTTAGTAGCGGTTAATAATATTTACAATAAAATAATTGAACTAGTTAATTTATTCTTAAAGTAATATGTCTAACTTGCATCGATATAAGCTTTTAACAATTTTACACAGAAAATAAATTATAGAATAGGTATTAAATTTATAGTTCAGTATTAACTGAAAATAGTCATCAATCACTCGTTCCAACTGACAATTACGTATGTTTGAAACAATATTATTGTTTGCATGTTTTGATATTAAAAACACACTTCTAATTGAACATCTGACTTAATCGTACTCAGTAACTTTGTATATTATATTATTTTAGTCTTTCATACCTACTTTAAAACAACGAGCAGAGATAATTTCTTGTCCCTGTTCTTGTTCTTCTTATTCTTCTTCAAAGTAACTACTCAAATTTTGGGAAGCTTTTATAAGATCTAAATAAAAAGTCCACCAACTCATTTGCCATCCATTACATAATTTGTATAAAAGTTATTTGTGCTAATAATCAAGTTGTCTTTGTAAAAATCTACCTAAATCTTGTTTAATTCGGTTTAAATTGAGTAGATAATGACTTTTTTGTATTACACTGTACTCATTCATCGTGTAACTTAAACCAGGCCTCGTTTTAACTGATTTCATAATGACAATCATGAACTTGGCTCGTTTATCTTACACATTCGTATTCATCTTGTAAACTTCTCATCTTATATCTACTTACAGGGGATCGTTCAAGTCAAAATTTAAAAAAAAAAAACTGTTTATTTACTTTAGTTTTTTAGTTATTTTCTTATATAATATCAAATGTTTACCTTAACTAAGAGAAGTAGAAAGAGTTTTGCTTACTCATACTGATATGGAGGGGTGGAGTGATTTTACATAAATTCTTCTTACGTATTAATTGATGTGTTAAATATGACCTATCACATTGCAAATCAATGCCTCGTTTGAACTATGTTTACTTGTCACCAGGTGCACTTACCGCGTAGTACCGATGCGTTAGTGGCGCGGGCGAGCATCAGCAACATGTCGTCCGTGAAGGTGGCGGTGAGGGTCCGCCCCTTCAACTCGCGCGAGATCGCTCGCGAGTGCAAATGCATCATAGAGATGTCTGGCAATACTACAGGTATGTTGGTGTTGGTTTTATGTTGTTGTTGTTGTTGTTGTTGTGAAGTGTGGATTGGATTGTGTATTAAGCTTCAGGATCGTACTACGGTGTTATAGTTTATTAGCATGGCAGTATAGGAAATCTCATGGAATATCTCATATTCGAAAATTAAGTGCTCTTAATTTTAGAAGAAAAATGTTGCAAATTATAATTATTGTTTAAAGTTGTAAAAGGGAATACCACAAAGAAAACTAGATAGCCGCTGAAATTGAAGCGATAAAACATATTTTTTCTCCAGTACAAAACAGTATCAAGCGCTGTTTTGGTTATAAAGGCGTGGTCAGAGAGACACATTCGCGAAGAATATCACCTTAAACTTCAGGCCTAATGTGCATCTGTGGCATAGTTAGGTACATTGTAACCTATTTACATCTGAGAACAGTTAAAGACAGCAGTAATCGTTTACCAGCAGATAGACTAAATTCTTGTTTTCTACTTTAATTGCATTAAAGAATAGGAAAGATACTGGAACATTATCAAAGTATCTGCGTTCAAAATTTACCTCTAAACGAACGCCCTTATGTAGGTCAGTTATAATGGCGTACTACAATGCTCTACATGCCCTTAAGCGCGCAAGAACCCTCCACTAATTAACGTTAATGAAGCCGTGTCGATAGAGGTGTCATAACATTGTATTATACTTAGTTGCATGTAGGTGGAATTAATATAATATATGTATCTTCGCTATGCTATATAAGCTGAGTAGAATATCTGGAGGTTTAAAAGATTTTTTTGGAAACAGAATTCTTAAGCAGGCATTAGAATTTTGTAATTGTTGTACTTAATTTACGTTAATTATAAATGTATTTTTTCAAAAATACACCATACTATATAATATATGCACTTATAGCTCTTGCTTATGACTTCGTCGTGCAGGCTATTATAAAAAAAAAAGTAATACGAAGGGAGTTATTGTGATTAAATGAATTATTATTTAACTCTCTTAGGAGTGAAATGACAAGAAATCCTGTCTTACTGGTCTGAGTCATAAAATGGGCGTATTTTCCAAATTTAATGGATTCTATCTTAAATAGTAGCGCTTTTGCGATTATTAGTCAAAATTAAATATCCTTTCGCTTTTATAAATTTCAAGATGGTGTTAGTATTTAAAACAAAGTTATTTACAAGGGTTTCTATAAAATTTCATTACCGCGACGTTTACGGCTACTAAATGAAGGTTTACGAGCAGACTCTCCGGATTTATTACGTTAACCTTAATGCTCTTTTAAATTAACCTTTTTGCAAAAATTGTGGACATTTTACTGCTTACGCTAAAGACTGAGGAAATAACTGACGTTAATTCTATGCTTAAGTCTTTGAAGGATGGATATACTGCTGTTCAAAATGGTTCAAAGAGAACGCCTTTGTAGCAAGATTTGAACGAAGCAAAAGAAATGTTTTTTTTTAATTCAGAGTTTACGGTCTTGACGTGTTGCCTTTCAGCCAAGAAAATAAATAATAAACACAGATTAAAATTGAAATGCATTTACACATAAATAGGTTCTGCCGTCACAGATAGCATATTTGTCTAATAATGACAGCACAGATAACGCTTTTATGTTTTGCTGTGTAGTGCTCGTTACTAGTAGCCGTTTTTTTAAATATTTTGACACAAGTAACTATTAGGTTCAAATTTTTAGTCTCCTGTATAAAAAATATCATGCACACATTTGGATAGAGTCGTGTGCGCTATTAAATGTAAAAATCAGCTACATAATTATATATGCGGCCCGCTATAGCTATATAACTACCGATATACCAGGCCCGCGGTTGAGAACCCCTGACCCTCTAAGTAAGAGTGACGTTTACGGCGCAGTAAAACCGCTTTCGCCCCTGTCCGCCATTGATGAATTGAAGTACGGCCAATAAACGCTACACTAATGAATATTGATGCATCGTTCATTGGCCCATTGGTTGGACGTGGCTTATCTATTTGGGATTAGCAATAATGGTTGATTTGACCTAAGAAAGTGTTTTGTCGATAAAAGTTTAGTTACTCCTCGAAATGGGAATTTTTCAGTCATCGTGTAGGTAAATGTCAACAAACAAGTACTTACACTATGTACCTACTTACGTGGACAACAAAATACATTTGAAATAATTATGGAATGGAATGGAAGGTATTACCTTAAGAACTATTTCTTCAGTCAAAGGGTGTTGATACTGGCTCTCTTTTATATGTAGTCTTTTAAATTCTATCTATACGGAGTTTGTTACAAAAGTCCATGGGCGGCTGTGACCACTTACCATTAGATAGACTGCATGTACCCTTGCTCTTACAATCTGTTAACTAATATAAATGCCCGTAGGTATTTATAAAATTTGGCTCGACTCTGCCTGGTACTTCCTGTTTCTCTTAGTCACTCACGACACAGGAAGACAAGGAGTGGTATTTCTCTAGGTCAGCAATATCATTAGAATAATTTATTATGTCAATTCGGGTTTCAGTTCTGTTCGCGTGTCTCGCCCCATTCTGGTGGAAGGCCACTGCCGAATCCGTCTAAGTTATCAATGTCGGTTGAAATCAATCGGTCGAAACGGTGCGGTTTAAGCGATTTACTGCTATTTAGCACTCGATTTACCGTGATCTGACTGTATGATACTGTCTAATATTGTGTGATCTTAAAAATGGGGTAGTCACATTTTCGTGTCAGCGTAATCTGATACGACACTATGAATCAAATCCGGACGATATTTTTTTAATATGAGTATACCAACGAGCATGCAGTCCACCTGATAATAAGTGGATAAGTAGATAATCATCTAAGGTTTGCGTTGCTACCCATGAGGACTAACTTAGAACGCTTCGAATAAGTATGTCTCCACGCCACACCTTCTGATCTATGTATATATTCGATATTATTTATGTTATTTCGGTTGCAATCGTGTATATCACGGAACACACAATCCTTATGAACACATAATAGTGAAACAACCACTTTTGTATAATGAATAGAACTCGAGCAAAACCCGTGTAAAATATAATGGTCAAGTTAGTTGGTTTGAGGAGGAGATTTCTCTAAAGTTTCTTCATCTGTGTCCCATTACTATACTATTGTTGGGAAAGGTGCTTTTCTGTAACTATGAATAAACTGAGTAATATTTCTTTTACAATGCAGGCATTGGGGGCGCATTTTTTTTAAATAACACCGATAATATTTTTCGTAATTTTACTGCTTTATAAAATAAAAGTGATAATATTTTTCGTAATTATACTGCTTTTGTTAAGCCCAAGGACCAGGCTATACGAGAAGACTTCTTACATGCAAGACATGAAATGTTCTTAAAATTACATTCAATATTGTTTACTAAGTAGTAGTCTCAAGTATTTCTATATATCATCCAACTCATAGACTGTAACTTACACCCTTAACCATGTTTTACTTAGGTAACTTTACACACAGCTGCATTCTCTCATAAATTACTTTTGTTCTTAAGAGCAAGCTTAATAACAGAGACATAAATCTAGAACTTTCTAGGAAATACTTAAGACTCACAGAGAAGCCTAGTGGAGTGTGTACTTAAAAGTTTGTAATTCGAGCTTTACAATTTTCTTCAGCGGTTCTCAACTTTTATTATAATAATTGTAATATTATTACGCAATCTTCCTCGCGCTGTTCCACCAGCGTGTACATTTTCGCGATAATTTTAATATGTCCAATAATACTAAAATAGCACTCTGCCACCCAAACAGCTAAATACTGGGTTGGGTTTCCGAATTTATTTAATTTTACTCTCATTTAACTTCTCTTTGTAAGAAATTTTCATTTGAATTGATCCCACTAAGACGGTGTTTGATGTGAGAGATTAAGTGCGAAAGACTACCAGTCTTACACACTTCTATGAGACTTTTGTCTTGAGACCTTTGTCTTTTTCATCGCTTAAGTAACTGATTAAATTTAATTCAATTATTTTTTACGCCAGTTATATCTGGATATACATATTATAAGGGTCACAAAATATTTATGCCATAGCGTCTCAGTGAATTCATACGACTAGACTATCGCTGATTTATCCATACAGATATTTTTAAAAAGCTCATTTCCAGTTGAGAACATTTTAATGAAGATCGTCACAGTTCTCGCTGCGCAGTTCGTTTTAACGAGCTGCGTTGGACTCGCTTTTTGCCGCCAATTTGTACTAAGTACCTAAAGTTTTAATTCCTGAATACCTACTATATTGATTTTACCGAGTTTGATCATGTTTTATTAAAACTGTTAGTGTCCTTATCTATGTTGAATACATCCTTTTTAGATGGAATATTTAATTACCATAATAAATTAAATAGAATTATGCGCAATTACAAACTATATACATACTTACTATTTCACTTATTAAGTTAGTTTACTTTTAACTATAAAACCCCTTTGTACCTACTCATTTACCAATACTTTACATAGTGTTCATTTTAAAAAAAAACGTATTCCAATAAAAAAAAAACAGATTCTTCATTCGAAAAAAGCTCGCTCAGAATATCGGGCACAAATTCTTACCTACTCCCTTTTAAGTTTTAAAACCGCTGACTTTTTTGTGACTCATTACTTATCAGATAAAGATACTTGTAGTTACTCATTAATCAGTTAGTTTAAAATGATATCAGCTATATAGATATTGTAATATATTACTGTCAAGTTCATTGTCGGTGACGCTAGGGCGGGCGACATGTGCGCGTGACGTCACCGTGACGCACGCGCGCCCGCCGCCATAAATATACATTAACATAGACCTCGTAAAGCTCTCCTATGCTTTTATTGTGGTTCTTATTGGTAGGACCTAGCTTAAGTTATATAACTACGTAATTTACCCATAATTCTATGTTTTAGTTCTTTATTTTAAATTGTTTATAGTTATATGAATGATGGCACTTTAGATTGATTGATTGATTTAATGAGAGATATATCTTCTATTTTACGCTCGTACAAGTATTTCAAATACACATATAGATGTCGTGTCCCCTCAGATCACGCGTGATTCAGCTATTTCTTTTGTATTTTAAGAAATAGGAAGAATTTATCCAATTTCGTAAGCAAGGAGGATATAGGTACATGGTACATATATTTGTCGTGAATATTTTTAAATCTGTGTTTAATTAATTTATTTAACTGACATTCCTTTTAAGTTATTTCTTACTTGTGGCGTAAAAGCTTTTTCACCAACGCAATCATTTATTTTACATAGAATTATGATTAGAATGTATTTACGTAATTTTATAGTTAATGGTTAAGGTAAAATCCGAAATATTCGCTCAATGTTCATATGGAATCCCGCTAAGCTATTTGATAGGCCATTAAAAATGCTTTACGGGCTAAACTATATGGGGTGCTTATTGCTATGCTGCGTGGCAAGTACAGTTTTATTTACATTATATTAATCGTAAAATAAAAATCACAAATAAAAATTGTATTTTTTTTCTTTTTAATTCTTGCAAATAATTACGTATTTTTTGACGTTTATTTCGAGGGGTATATTTTTAATAGGTATATTAAAATACATATATAATTGTATCATGTGACTTAAAATGAAAGAATTCATACTAGTCTTTCTAAAATTTTAAGCTTGCATGCCAAATAACTTATACAAAATTCTTAAAAAATTAAAATTATCACCCAGACACCAAAATCTCTTGACTATTTTTATGTAACAAAACTGAGAATGCCATTGCGTAGTAAATGTACATCTGGAATCACTTATGACAGACATTTAACCGGCATTTTTAGGTCTTCGTTTGACTTTAAGGAACATTTCTGTGTCCTACTTTTAAGGATGAAAAGAAAAAGCGTAATTGTCGTTTTAGGAAGTAATTATGTATGACAGATCTGCTAAGTCCTGCACATTCTACGTAGCTTAGCATTTTAACGTTTTATACGTTTCAAATACAGATTAACTATTTGAAATACAGATAACGTTTCAAATACAGATTAATTACAATTTTAACAGAGATTTATTTAGAAAATGGAGATTTAGCCAATTTGTAATCACTTTATTTGACGGTTAACAACGTACATTGAGGAAGTTACCACAGGAAGTTACAATTACCTATTTATGTACTTACGCACAACGCACTTACTATTGCTTACCTAACAGTTAACATAACAAATAATATAACTTTACGCTGACCGAATCGAGTGTTAATAATTCATAGGCAGTAATTATAGCAGGTAAAAAGAGTAGGTACTAATAACACTACAGTACCTACTAATAATATAGGGTCAAATTTATTCAATACTAGCTTTTGCCGGCGGCTAGGCATGCGTTAAATTACATATACCTAAGCCTTCCTCTTGAATTACTCTAACTTCAAAACCGCATCAAAATCCGTTGCGTAGTTTTTTAAAGAAATAAACATACGTACGGACAGACAGCGGAAAGCGAATTTATTTTTCTAAAAATAGAATGGTGGTAACAGAGCCGATATATTTTTATAGAAAGGAGAAACCGTAACCAATATTAATCTACTCGTTTTATGATATAGTAACTATGAAATTAGTAGCGGCTGTGTGCATTTTAGCGTCATTAGCGAAATTAGTATTAGCACTAGGCACAAGAGAGCAACTTTAACTTGTTCGAACTAAATGTAACAAAAAGCCCACGTATTTCAGCGAAGCTATTCGTAAGAGTATTAAAGCGAATTGTGTGAAAGGGTTCAGAAATTTCCATTAGAGTTCTCGGAAAGCGCTCGGCCGACGCATTAACGATCGCCCACACGCGACCCGATGCTCCAATAAAGTTCCGCGGGCTTCAGTGGGTTTGAATGGGTGTTTTAATACAGTATTTTTTTAAAGCCACATTTAAATTCTAAATGTGCACTTAGCTGGGTTTACAGGGTGGTAGAACCCCATGTAGTTCGACGCCGGCGGTACCACCGCCACACCTATTTCTGCCTTATAACGGCAGTGTTAAGCACTGCTCTGTTCTGGCTTGAAAGGGGTGGTCAGGGAGACAGACTTATCCGAGGCGTTCCATTTCAGTCCTG